>CP137669.1:30679644-30930618 GCA_037976565.1 Mesocentrotus franciscanus | reverse complement strand
CCAATGCTTTGCAAAAATCCGATCTGATGATCTGATCCATGTTGTTGTTTTCTTTTATATAAACACAACGAACATAATGTACTAACCTATATTCGTACTAACAATTAATCTTGACATTTTGGTAAACATCCAAATTTTGATTCATCTTCTGCATAGTTCATGCAAATGTCTTTTAATCATCTTCTCCTCAATATAGTGTTTATTATGCACAGATGCAGGAAGAGCCTGTCCTACCATTTTTTTTTTCCTCGATAGAAACTCCTTGATTGATCGACTTTTCAGACACTTATTCTAATGAAGCAGCTTCCCATTTTGTGAAAATATTGTATACTGAGAATTGTATACTACTGTATAAATATGTTTAGGTTTGCACCATAGCGTTCATGGAACCCGCAATCTTGTTGTCTTCTCCTTTACTTACTTAAGATTTGACTCAAGTTATGGAAGATTCTTTTCATACACTGCTCTGAGTTTTGCATAAATGTTTAATTATACAGACATGAAAAGTCTTTAAAGATTGTCAAAAAGAGTAAAGGGAAACTCTTGATAAAATGTTATTTCATGCATATTGATTCGTACATCCAGTTTGCGTTTAAGACAGTGATTAAAACGTTAATTTACCTAGACTGTGCAAAAAAGAAAAGAAAAGCAAACTGCTAAGCAGAGCTGGGAAAATAACAATGATTATTTTATACTCTTAACGGCCTATAATATTGTTTTTTATTTAATTGTCCACAGGCCTATGGGCTCATTTAAAGGCCCTTATTTTTTTAAATTTTCTTCAATTTGCATTACATTTAGAAAATAGGAACACGATAGAAATAAAGAAATTTTTATCGTCTACCTTATACAAGATTAATGTTACGAAATAAATACCTAATGCATGTAAACAGTAACGGAGCAACAAAACATGTCCCGATATAATGGCTCTGGTATTTTCTTTCTTACTCCTTATCATTTGCATATCATCTAATTCAAATGAAGTGAAATGTATTAAAGCAAGGAGCTTCAGGTAATGTCTGTAACTCCATGGCTCACAAATTACTGTCAATGTGAAAGCTCCTGTTGGTATTCTCATAAATACCTGAATTCTAATGTGTTTATAGAATATGTTACGACTAATTCAAGCTCACAACTAAATGTTCAATAATTTTATTCGAATAAAGAGTCGAAAGCCAAATACCTTAAAATCTGATTTTCTCCTTTCCACATTAAATTTTACACGTCTAGATCACGCTCCAGTAACTCGTTATACTGAAAGTGTCGGAGGTTTAATTTTATTGTAAATGCTCTGCATGAAATTTTTGCTTCTATTGCTTCTATTGTCAACTTTTCAATTTTGTACTCAGGCCTAGACCATGAAATTCATACACCTGTCGAACGTCTTGTTCATGAAAAAATGTACTCAACTGCAGTGCATGCTTCCGATGCAGTCTCGCTTAAAATATTTGTACAAAATCTTATTCAAATTAGCCAAATTGAGACTACCCTGTTATTCTTTGTCGATAAGGTGAAGCACCTTCGAAGTTCCTTTCTCATTTTGTTCTTCTTTCTCAAATTAGAAGTATGCACCTGCCAAGTCTCGAAACCGGCATACGTATTGTTCTTTTATACCAAGAGTAAATTACAACGCGCTCTTTCAGTGCTTTTATTTCCACGAATAATGATTCAGAGTCAATTTTACTAGCCTGTGTGCACACATTTATTAACAGATAGCTACAAAAAGTTCACCCGTAAACTCATTTTATAATAATTATGATAGACATGCAATTGTCATATGTTGTTCGTTATGTTGTATGTATTTCCCATTCACCTTCCACCCTCACTCCATCTCTTTCTCAACCTCATATTTCCATTTTCATCTTGAATGTTTTTTTCTCGGTAAGGGAAGTCGGAGTCCTGAACAGAATTGTTTTAACTATGTTCTATATATTTCTTATTTAAAATATGGCCTCATCAAATAACTTTCCATTTCAATCCTTACGGGGTGACGATTTTATCTCCGCCCAATCTACTATACATCCACAGCGCGACGATAACTCTAATACAATAGAGCACACGCGTGCGGACCAATATGAACTAAATGCTACAAGTCGTTTATGCGAACAAACTCCTGAATATTTATACCATATTGACCCCAATGATACTACTACAGCACCACAAACTAGCAAATATTACACAATAAATCAATTTACTGAAGATATCATTCCAAAACAACAAGAAGCACTCTCCTGCTTTCACCTAAACATCCGAAGTAAGTAAAACCTAGACCAATTTAAGTACTTAGTTGAAAATATATCTTCACCCCTATCTATAATTGGCCTAAGTGAAACATGGCTTCGCGATGAACCTCACCCAATTTATAACTTGCCTGGCTATAACTTCATTTCAAATAATCGAAAAGACAAAATCGGAGGTGGTGTTGCGTTATATGTCTCTTCAAATATTAACTACAATTCTATATCTCAACTGAATCTCATGTCAAACTCAATTGAAAGTATATTTATTGAAATTACGATAGAAGGCAAATGTGTGATCATTGGATCAATTTACCGTCCACCAAATTCTCCGCAGAATGACTTTATATCCTGTCTCAGAATATTACTATCATCAGAATATATGAGAAACAAATCTTGCATAATAATGGGTGACTTCAATATAAACCTCCTTAAAGTAGAAGATTTTTTCTGTCAGGATTTCTTAGACACTATGTTTACACACTCACTCATTCCTTTAATTAACAAACCTACACGCATCACGAATTCTTCAGCAACACTCATAGACAACATATTTTCAAATCATCAAACACACGCTTCTACGGGTATAATTTTGACCGACATCAGCGACCACTTCCCAATATTCTCGTTCACACCCTTCCCCAAGGGCAAGGACAAATCTCAAAATTGGCGATGGAACGTCGCAAACTTACAGAGGATAATATGAACAAATTTAAACAAAATTTAAGTATTAAAGACTGGTCGCATGTTACCAACTGTGAAAATACAAATGAATCATTTGAAAGATTTCTTCTAACTTTTATTTCACAATTTAACACAGATATACCATTACAACGTCAGTCAGAAAATAATAATTACAAAAACTCCTCGTCAACCTTGGATAACAAACTCGCTGCTACGTTGCATCAACAGAAAAACCGATTATTCTATAAATACAAAAAAAGTAAATCAATTTCCAGCGAGCAAAAATTATAAAAATAGATTGACTAGTATTTTGCGTTCTGCAAAAAAGGAATATTTTTGTAATCAGTTTGAAACTCATAAAAAGGATCTTAAAAATACATGGAAAATAATAAACTTTGCACTGAACAAGAACCCTGCGAAAACAAAAATACAGGAACTTCGCGCGCAAGATAATACAACTCAAGACCCAGTTCAAATTGCCGAATATCTGAATGATTATTTTGTAGGAGTTGGTCCAACTCTTGCTGGAGCTATTCCACCCTCGAGAAAAAACTTCTACTCTTTTCTTCAAAATCCAAATCCAAAATCCATATTTTTCATCCCAGTGCAAGAAACAGAGATAATTGACATAGTAAACAATCTACCACCTAAAAGAGTCCTGGCTATGATGGAATCACGAACAGTATTTTGAAACATGTAATCTTAGAAATTGTAATCCCATTAACTCACATTTTTAACTTATCGCTTATAAATGGTGTCATTCCTCACATATGAAGAAAGCTAAGGTTATACCCATATACAAAAAAGGAGATACACGTGACTGCGGAAACTACAGACCAATATCCCTATTAACAACATTTTCAAAAATCTTAGAAAAATTATTTATACGCGCACTATAAGTTCTTAACAGAATGTGACTTACTTTCTGACTCTCAATTCGGGTTTCGCAAAAACATACAACAACTCACGCAATGCTCATATTTATAAATAAAGTCGCTCAAGCAATCGATGATTATTCACACACCATTGGAATCTTCCTGGACTTCTCCAAGGCCTTCGACACTATAGATCACGACATTTTATTATATAAACTCGCACTATGGTGTGAGAGGAAGGGCCTTGAGTGGTTCAGGAATTACTTACAAGACAGGACCCAATTTGTCTCAGTCAATAATTGCGAATCAACTGTCAAACATATTACATGTGGTGTACCACAAGGGTCGTTACTCGGCCCGCTGCTCTTTATTTTATATATAAATGATCTTAAAGGCGCATCTACCACCTTATCATTGATCTTATTTGCAGATGACACTAACATATTTTTATCTCATCGTGACCCACAACTTTTATTAAATACTGTTAACTATGAACTTACTTTAGTTTATGAATGGATCCAGGCAAACAAACTCTCCTTGAATATTAACAAAACCAATTACATGTTGTTTAGCAATATTATTGACTCACTTCCGGGTGAAGTATTCATAAATGGAGCAGCCCTTGACTGTGTTCAATCTACAAAATTTCTTGGAATATACTTTGACAACAAACTATCATGGAAAACACACATCGATGTACTCTGCCGACTTGTTTCACGAAATATTGGTGTAATAAACAAATTTAGACTTCAATTCCTCACAAAATATTATTATCTCTTTACTCAACCCTAATACTGCCGTATTTACATTATGGAATTCTTGCTTGGGGTAATTCAAACACCACATATATTAATAGAATACTTCTTTTACAAAAACGTGTACTCAGAGTGATAAATAATGCTAACTATTGCTCACATACTGACCCTTTATTTTCGAAAGACAAACTTTTAAAAGTCAAAGATTTATATCTTTCAAATCTCGGCATATTCATGTTTCAGCTGTCTCGCCAAGAACTCCCATCAGCCATAATTGAACTCTTTACAAAAATGACGCTATACACACATACCAAACAAGACATGCAACACGTGCTAACTATCATCTTCCTCTAACCAGGACAGTTTTCGCCCAAAAAACAATTTCATACACAGGGCCAAACTACTGGAGCAACATTGATCTAAATCTCAAACGACTTAACAACTGTGGCAGCTTCAAAAAACATATTAAATTGTTATTATTGAATTCGTACGTGTAATATTGCACAACTATACAATTTTTTTCCCGACTTTGACTCCCGACCTTGAACATTCTATTCTAAAACTTCCTTTTCTCTCTTCTCAATTTTCTTCTGACCCCCATTCTTTACCTTCCCTTCCTATTTCTCTTTTCCTTACATCCATCATCCATATCATTTTAATGTTTTGTCTGTATACTTTGCTTTTTATTATTATACTTCTACCTTATTATGAATGACACTGTGTCAAAATTTTCTGAGGAACTTAAATTCTACAAGCTATATGCTTTTTATCAAGTTCTTTTTTCACATGTAACTCCGAAATTATTTAGTGTAAATGCAATACAACTTATGCTGTGTAGATGTCTTTATTGCTCACGAATATCAATTTTGTAAATATGCTATGTTTTGTTAATGTATTGTTTGTTTTTTTTGTTCATGTGAAATAAAAGAAACTAAACTGAAAAAAGTGGTGTATACAAACAAAATCAACCAAAAAAGTTCAATTCAAGTGCATGTCAGCTGGCGATCGCGAGCTGGCGCTAGATTACATTGTCGTACATTGCAACGTGAAAGTGATTGAATACCAAATCAAGGCCTAAGCGAGTTCCTGTCATCAAAACTGATAACTCCACCTCACCTCAGCCTATTATTCTTCTATATTTTTTCATTTGCCACTGGATTAACATGTTTAAAAGAAAGCTGCAAGCTTTAAACAATCCACAGTCTGATTTTAATGTTAATGGTAAGATAATGTGTTATCCATTTGATCAATGTATGTATCTCGGTCCCACACGTGTAATATTTTGCTGGGTTTTGCGATCTCCTTTATTTTCTCCTCAACTTATTGAAAAACGTAGTTGAAAAAAATTGAAATGCTTTCATTCTATGGTCAGTATATTTCATTACGTAAGATAAGTGGAATGGGGAAAACTATATGGGGATTAACGTGATCTGATGAAGAAAACTGACATTTGTGACAAGGCCAGTTCAAACTTCAAGGAACTTTTCTTTTTCAATTTGGAAATAAAATTAGATTTAGAACTAGATCTAGTACTAGTAGGAGGAATAGGACTGGAGTTAGAAGTCCTACTCCAGGGACTCTAGTAGGAGAGTTGAGCCTGTGATTTAATGAAAATTAAAAGTAGATTATTGATTTTTCATTAGAGCTAGAGGGAAGGAAAAAATAAGTATTTTATTATTATTAAGATGGCCGCGCCGATGGAATAAAGAGAGATAAAAAGGAAGAAGCAGAAAGCCAGAAGAGAATACTGAATAGTCTACGTCTATGGGAGAAACTCTGAGAGTCTGAGTACTTAGTAAAACTATAAGAGAAGAAGAAAAGAAGTAGCAATGCATTAAGGGGGAAGACGAAAATTAGAAGATTATGAGATCTGTTTGGAAAAGAAACAGATCTAGATGTGAAGAAAGAAACAGAAAGTAAGATTGATTAAAGTATGAGGCAGAACAAATAAAAGTATGATGGAGATGAGTTTGAGAAATGGTAATAAAAGCAGAATGATTTAAATGAGAGTACAACTAGTATAAGGATAATGATCTGGTAATAAAGAAGAATAAAAGAATTAAAGGAAGAAGGAGACAAAAGGTGAAGATAGGAAGGAAAATTGATGAGAATATGAGCATGTGAAAAGAAGAATAGGAAAAAGTAGGGAAGAATAATGTAGAAGATGAGACAAAAATACATAAAACAAGAACAAAATTGCAACTTTATTTGTAATGTAATGGGCACCAGATGAGACAGGAATAATAGCATAAACACAAGACCAGAATTCAAACCCTTGCCTTCTTTAAAGTTCTTTTAATACCACAATATCTACATGTAATTTTCTTTCCAACTGCGAATGACAGATGAGAATTCATGGCGGAACCTGGTGGAATGGCTAGAAGACCAGAAGATCCGATTGTACAAGATTGAGGAAAGGGCTCATCTAAGAAACAAGAGCAGTACTCAATGGCCCAAAGCATTCATCAAAGTAAGGCAACCTTTACTATTCATTCAGCCTAGAGTAGATGTCCACAATATGTAGTCATATTCTTAGACTTGTGCTGTAAGCTATATATGCATTTTATGTGAAAAGCAGCTGTTAAATCAGGGCTCGCCACTAACAGGCCCCCGTAACACATGGGCGCCCAAAATCTAAGTCCGACCCCAAATTCTGAAGTTTTCACATAGCACTCATGCATACAGAATGTAAAAAATTCAATCTGGACCCCCTTCCAAAAAAGTTTTGTGGAGCCCTGATTTAATATTTTGGAGAAAGATACTTGGAAACACAAAACAATCAAGATTAAAAAAGAGACAAACTAGAACAAAAAGGTGAAGATATATATATATATATATAGGCCTGTTGGTACTGTTATTGAACATCGTTAGACATCCTAAATGCAATTGATGAATGATTGTGTAACAAATCTTGAATAATGAATAAACCATGCAAGTCGAGATGCAATAGAGACTTCAGTTGTGATGGGTAGTGATGAGGAGGTTGAACCATTGGTTTTCAATGCAACTGTTGTTGATAGATCTTTTCTCAATAGACTTTTCTTTCTGTACTACAATTATTGTTAAGGTATTGCACTACATTTTCTCCTCAGTATATCCAAGACTTACAATGTCCCTTAGACGGCAGTGACAGACTGGCAGTGTGTGATTGGATACTGGGTCATGCCATCAGACTTGAGTTTGGAGAAAAAGGTAACAAGCTCAACTTATTTCTGTGTTCTCAAATTATACTGAAAGTATCAATCTAATGAATAAGGCTCGTTGCCCATGGCTTAATACATGATAAACATATCCATAACTATCCTGTTGCTCATTAACAATGAGATTGATTTCTTGGATATGATCATTGTACTTCACTGTGATCACAGCTTTGTATCTGAATGGTGAAAAACATTTTTATTCTTTCAAAAATGATACATTTGGTAAGTAAAAATAAATGGAGAGATTATATTACCAGTACATACATGTAGGTTTGACTTTGAAGATTCCCACAATTTATGTCTCAATTCACTTACATGTCTCATTGTCATGACATTACTAATAAACAAAACAAAGCTTGATTTTGTAAGTCTGAGCAGTTAGACCTTAACTTTCATTTAATCATTTCATTTCATTTCATTTGTGTTCTCGTGGGCTTGGTTGACACACTGTTTTATTTTTTCTTATAGCACAAATGTTCAAAGGAATAGGAGCAGCACCTCAGAGCCCTTCAGGACCTGTAGAAGAGGATCCCTTTGCAAGTATTGATGGTGAGGATCAGGGATTCAGAGAGACCAGTTATTGGTCTTGGGTAGGCAAGGGTATTTTCTCTTGGTCTTGGTCTTTACCCTAGACCTTGAGACATGATGCTCTAATAAGAATTCTGCTGGCAATCTAAAGGCTGGGAAGCTATTTCAGATAGAAATGGTATACAAAAATATAAAAAATATTTACCTCCAAAAAATCTATAAGATTGGTACTGTGATATTTTCTAATGTTTTTATTTTAGATGTTAATGGTCACCAATGTCCGTTGGCAAGATACTGATATACATTTGTAGGTGTAGTAAATTGGTACGTGAATGCTTTTATCGCCTTGGGCAGCTGAGCAATCTTGATTTGATAATAATCTGGATTTATATAGCGCTATACGAAATACCTTCTCTAAGCACTTTACAGATATTATTACCCCGGTCATCGGATTCATTCATGCACAATGTGCACCATCTCCACTCCCTGGGGAGTATTCCTACCATATGGTCACCGTGAGGGCATATGGCAATTACTAACACAAAGGCTTTCGTCATTCTACAGAGTCCCCATTTCTCTCCTGGGTATGGAGTGGCAAATGTAGATTAATGCCTTGCCAAAGAGCATTTGTGCTGTGTCAGGGATCAAAGCCACGAACATTGCATTTCAAGTCAAGTGCTTAAACCACTCGACAACAACACCTCTACTAATAGTAGTAATTGGAAAGTGGTTTGAGCATCCACCAATTAAAGAATAAAAATGATTAAATTTGACTCCTGAAAGTACATTTACCATTATTGCTGGTACACCTAGTGGCATGGAAAGGGTTGATATTGACTATATGATCTGCACGTGAATGAAAGAGGTCTTTTTTTATTCCCTGCAGTGTCTAGTCCAGACGTGAAGGTTGGCCTGGTCTCCCTATGCTCACTACTCAAGATTCCTAGACATGTGGATCCTATCGTCACTTTGGAAGCCATTGCTCTCCTTATTAAAGACAGGCTGTCTGAGGATGCACAGGAGGGCGAACTTGAAGAGGTAGAGCACAGACAAATAATATTCAAAATTTACGTCAAAATGGGGTGACATTTCATCTCTCCAAAAGACCTGATATTAGAGGAATTTAAATTTCAATTTGATTTTGACCAGACATGATCACATACTTGCCTTGCATTTACTTTTTTGTTATGTTTGAAATAGAACTTTTTCGTGCAGGGGCCCTAAATGATAAAAAAATGTTTTTTTTTATTTTTTAGATTGAGGCCCCATGCCTGATCTGCAACCAGAATCCAAGATTTGGTGCAGCATTTCATAATTTGTGAGAGACCTTATATAACAGAAGTACATTGTATCCAGGACTGGGACATGTGAAAGCTTGTTTGTCTAGCTTTCTGCATTCTAATTGAGATGCCATTTTCTTTTCTAAAGAAATGAGCAGCATGAAAGAAAACCCTATCCCTGATGATCACTTTTTTCAATTTTTCCATTTCTGACCATTTCAGGATACAAATAACCTCTTGTTTGTGATCATTTTATTTTGCAGGGGGTGGAGGTGGACCTCAGTGAATATGAAGTAGGATTTGATGCCAAAGGTATGTACCCTTGTTCACCTTATTCTTTGGAAATGCGGATATCATGTTACAGCTTGGAGCACTGACTAACATCTTTTCAGAGAAAGTACCATATTTGACCATTTACCCTGTTTGGGGTCATATTTCATCAAGAAAGCCCAGGCAAATTTTTAACTAACCAAAATTATTACATTATCAGGATCCTCTGAATAAACACAATGAAAATCTATAATTTATCTCTATGACTTTGTTACTAAACCCATGTATACTAATAGGCATTAGGTTTGTGCCAGGAAATGTCTTTACCTTGCCTGTTATAAAATTGCCTTTGATAGGAAAGAATCTATTTTAAACTGTCTTTTCCTTGTGTTATCTCTTAAACTTGCAGATCCAGTATTGAACGATGCTGGGAGGATTTTGACTTCTTCACATCAACGAGTTACGAGACCTTCAAACCAAGATCAATGAAACTATAGTTGCTGTCCAGACACTGACTGCCAATCCAAAGACTGATCAACGACTCGGGAAAGTAGGACGGTAACGTCCTCTCGGGCTCACAAAGTTATTTAATTCACCGCGACTTATAGGAACAACAATGTGGAAATCACACTCTGTATGGCTACTGTTAATTTTCGGTCTCCTGTTTTATTTAACTATTTCTGAAGTTCTTGTAAATTCAGGGTTTTTCTTATGTACAGTCAACTTTCTTCTTAAAAAGAGAAGTGGAATCATGCTATTGGCTGTTCATTTAAAGAAATTTTTAAAAGGGTAATTCTATTGAGAGTAAAGAAACTATTACTTGTTTTAAGTTTGTGGCTTAAATATTTATTCAAGTTTTATTTAAAATAGAGGGTAGGTACATTCAGTAAAAAAAATATTGGGTAGTAACAGTAAAAAGTGGTTTCGTCCGTTGCTTATTTGAGGAACAACTTATTTAGAAATTAATAGAGAATTGGAATTTGACCTGCCAATTTGAAGAATTTTTTTTTTTTTACGAAGAAAAATTCTTCGGCTGTCTTTGTCTTGTCCTTATAGATTTTTAAAAAATTTATCATTTAGTAATTATTATTATTATCATTTTTATATTTCTTTTGGGTTATTGTGATTTCCAAATTTCTGATTTAAATCATATTCACTTGTCTAATTCAAAAATGCTGTTTGCTGCCTGTAAGGTGATGTTTGGTGCACTGAATTATGTATTATCCTGAGTTACCTCTCTCTGTATAGACAGCTAATATGATTCAAAAGAAGTTTAATCGTTAGGATCAAATTTTGATGTGAGATTAAGGGCTTTTCCTCAAGAATTGACCATGGACAGGAGCATTATTCTTTGTGTGTGAAGGGAACAGTTCCATTTTTTTTCTTTTCGATAAGTTACCTCATTCTTCCCAGTTTTACTTTTATAGCTGGTACTTATTAGACAACAAGAAACTTCATTATTATTATGCGAATTTTGTGAGAGGTCAAGATTTGGAAAAGTTTCATGCAATGAAATATTTGAATCACATTCTTTTAACAACATAGATATTTTTTGCAGTTCACGAAAGTTTCTTGCAATTTGTGAAAAACTTGTACCATGACAACAGCTGTCTTGAACAATTTGCAAAAGTTTCATATCATAGTGAGAAAAGTTTCTTTTTACAGTATTTGATTTTCAGTTCCACCACAAGCCCATTTCTTGACGTAATAATATGATATTCTAGCCCTTCTACACAAAATGGGTTTTGTGTATTGTATTATGGACTCTAGAGAAACTGAAAGACAAAAAAAAAAAAAATTGCTAGTGATTATCACCCCCGAGTTCTCCAGATTTGGAACAACAGATTTTTAATTGAAAGCAAGAAAGTACAACACTGTTTAACTGATAGAAGAGAAGATCCTTTCACCTTTCAAGATAAAGTTGAGTTCTGGTCACGCGATTGCATTCTGAAAGAAACCGTCTTGAAGTAATTGGGAAAGGCAGAAGATGAGTATCGGTGCATACTGTGAGGTTTTGGAATCATCAAAATAAGAAATTGACAGAATCAGCTAAAAATCACATGCACTGTACGGCACAGAAATGTCGCATGAAAGCATGGTATACTGCCATCACTATGAACATGATGGACAAAGTAAGAGGACAAAATATACAATTCCTCATTCTACCCTCAACAATTGCTGTGGTAGACAAAGGATCATCCCTTCACTGCTATTATGTAAAAAACAGGTGTCACGTGCATATTCACCTGTTCTACTTATTTTTTACATAATAGCAGTGAAGGGATGTTCCTTTGTCTACCACAGCAATTGTTGAGGGTAGAATGAGGAATTGTATATTTTGTCCTCTTTCTTTGTCCGTCATGTTCATAGTGCATTAACTGTACTTTGAATATGAGGGCATTTGAATAGCAATCCTTTTCAGGCTTCACCTTTTCTTTGATATTCTTCCACACTGACATAAAAGAATGAAGAATCTCAAAAAATTATTTTTCACCTTTCCCAACCTTCTCTTTATTAAAGCGGGCTGGAGCATCATATTTCTTGCAATGTTATGTTGTGTTGTAACACTGAAAGAGGGCAAGTAGCAATAATTTAACGATATGAACCAGTTGAAAGTAGTTACAGTTGTAGCAGTAATGTTTTTACCACACAACACCAACAGTACCAGTATATTTGTTTTCTAGATATTGGATGTACAGCTGTCTTTGATGCCTATTATTGAGCACCAGATAATTTTTTTCGGTCAGTAAGTGTTATATATTTTATACAAGCAAGCAAGCTGTATATAATGATGGATAAGATTGTCATAGCTGACCGAATCTCCTTTTTAAATGACTTCTTTTTACTGATGAGTTATAGCTTTGTTTATCTTATAAGTAATGATCAAATGGCTGATTGTCTATTGCCACCAGTATTTTGGGTATGTGGAAAATATATACAGGTATAAAATTCACCATTTGTGCATACATGTATATAATAGAGAGATGTGAGTTGTTCTATAAGTCAGCTCTCTGTCTCTGTTTACAAAGTGACTCCGATGACAAAACCGAGTCCTGTCTTTCAGATTGCGACAGTAAAGGTCGATCCCTAGACATACTTAATCATGTCTCATCAGGACAAGTGTGTAAAATCTCAAATATATATACGTATATATACACCCATATAATATGCATGGCTTTCTGTGAGTTCAATTTCGGACATGTACTTACACTCGCAGCATATGTAATCAAACGTATATATGACATTTCGTTATAATCTACTGCTAATCCGTATGATGAAACAAAATGACTTATATTTTACATTTGCTTATTTGCATCAATATACAATAGAATACTATATTAACATTTCCTGCTGATGCAAACCATTTCTATATAAGACCTGACCCTGCAATGAATGATTTTGAAAAAGACACATTGCTTCAGCTTTTACAGTGAGTAAATTTGATAGAGTCAAATGTAATTCTACTTAAATATGAATTTTATTTTATTATATGTGCTCTACAGTACTCTATGTAGTGTAGTGTAGTGTAGGGGTTCTCAAACCCTTCAGGTGCCACCCGGGGCACATGCTCCCTGCACCCCCCCCCCCTCCCCCTCCAAGATACGCCACTATATCAGTGGCACTGCTTTCCAGCAATAAGCTGCTTAAAACTTTGCAAACAGTTATGAAAAGATTGCAAGACGAAGGCATTCATGCAAATGTTCAGACAATCTACTCCTAAAATTTATAAATGAGGCTTGTTTTAGGTCTATATCTGATATACAGGGAAAAAAGCAGAGCTTCCTGGGTGGTCCGGATTAACATGCCCTGCGGTCCAAATCAGGACCGTGGTTCAGGCTTTGAGAAGCCCTGGAGTAGTGTTTATATTTGCTATGTAAAGCATTAATTAGTAGAATTTCATTATCCCTTATGTTATGTCAATTGCAATGTTTATTCTTAAATGTCACAGATAATACAAATCAAACCCAATTTGGTAGGGATTGCGAGGCTTTTTAAAGAATTGTGTGTGTTTGGGGGAGGGAGGTCATAGGCCCCCTTCCCTGATGTACCCCTCCTATGATAAAACAATATTGTTTCAAATTGAAAGATTGTTCCATTTGCACATATTTTGAACCACCCTCAGTATTCCTCAAGCTACTTCTGTTTATTTGTTTGTTTACTTTTGTTGATCAGTATTGCATGTAGTCTTTTTGTTGATTTATGTTAATTGCAATATTGATTCTTAAATGTCACAGATAACAGAAATTAAACCATCTTGTGAGGTTTTCAAATAATGGTGTGTGTTTGGGGGAGGGAAGTTATGTACACCCCCAGCCTTACTGATGGACCCCACATATGATAAAACAATATTGCTTCAAATTGAAAGACCATTTCATTTGCACATATTTTGAACCACCCTCAGTATTCCTAAAGCTACTTATGTTTATTTGTTTGTTTACTTTTGTTGATCAGTATGACATGTGGTCTTTTTGTTGATATTGCCACATCTCTTTTGGAATTTTACAAATCTGTAACGACTAGAATTCCCTGAGTTGCCGGTTGTAAATCATGACAATCTACTGTACTATAAAAATTACAACTTGAAATATTGCCTAAAGTGAGCCAATATTTTGTCTTTATTTTATTATTTTCACACTCAATACTATTTATTACTGATATTACTTTTGTTATGTACAGAAATAATAAATTTTTCTTCATTCTTTGTGAATTTTTTTTTTGCCAATAAAATATTTGAAAAATGAAAACATGCATTGTGTCACTGTACTAAATGTTACTGTCGTTATCACTGAAAAATCTTTAATAAGATTTTTTTTAATTTTTTTTAAATTTTTTATATAGGCCTAATTTCAGCCAGGTGCATTTCAGTAGGATTACAGGGGTATGATAATAGAATTATCTTCTAATGGGAGGGGCTTGCCTGCAATGTTTGAATTGCCCACATCATTCATAAAATATCCTCGTCAACCTTTTGCAGATCATTTTTGTCAAAGGTATAACCTTAAACATATCGGCCTATGCATGTGCTACTTAAGAAGTCCACAATGTTGCAATATTATTGTAGACCACAATTTGCATATTAAATAACATGTACCTCATCATGCTGGGGTATACATGAAAATCCAGATCTAGCAGATCATGTACTTCAAATTTGTTATCAATATATTACAAAAAATGATTATTAGTGACTGAACTTGTGTTCCCAAACTGTGAAGTCCAGTGGTTCTCTAAATCTTCTTCAGTTCTCATGAAAAGATTTATTGAGTTATTGTGTACTTAAGTTGTAAAACTTAGGCCAAAAAACAAAAATGAAGTGTTTCTCATCCCCGCCCGCCTCCTTTTTGGCTGCTGCCTCCTTTTTTTAAACTATTTACTATTCAGAAAAAAAGCGAAAAAAAGCCTGTGATATACATTTTGTTTAAATAGCTTCTAAAGTGATACAAATCAATTGTTTTGTCATACATTGCATCAGTAAACTCACATAGCAAAATATCTGTGAATAAATAGGCTTGGTCAGCTATAATTAGCATGGCAGCCATCTTGGAAAAAAATAGCCAAAAAATTGCAAAATAGTAAATAGTAATGCCCTGCCTCCTCCTTTTTTTTTAAAGTCCGGACGAGAAACACGTTATTTTTTTATTTGGCCTTATAGATAGATGTGCTCTCTTTTCATTTATTAATTGTTGCATGCAGAAAGGCAATTATATGTAGATATATTCTTGATATGGTAAAGTTTCTAGTAAAAATTGCCCCAATATAAACTCTTAGGCTTCAGTTCCCATGTAACATTCAGATCAAGAGTGATCAGAAATTTGAAATACTTCACTTGGAGGCTGTTTTCTCTTGCCCTAATATAAACTTTTCAGTCCGTAAGTAAGGTTTAGACAAATGATCAAAAATTTGAAATTCTTTTTAAGACACTCGATCACTGCATTACCATATTTTTTGTCACTAGAGTTTAAGTAATTAAAGACCATCTCATTGATCGGCTTTGAGGTGTATAAGCCCTAATAAAGATAGAGGAGGGGTGATTTGGTTTTCAGACTACCTCTGCCCATCCCTCTTGCCCTGAAGGCAGCTTTTCATCAATATATTCCAGGCCCCCGCTCAAGCACTTCACGCCCTAGCTTGAAAGGGTCCACCTCATCTAATGTCTTCACCACCCCTGCCCTGCTAAAATCCTAGTTACGGGCCAGTATTCGAACCATACAAACGAAATTGCAAGAAATATGACCTAAAGAAGTGGAAGAATTTGACATTTTTAATTGTTATTATTTGAAGGAAATAATTATCGTGACGACACCATACATGGGTGGACAGTAATAATAAATTGGTCTACTAATATCAGTCAATGTGCAATCTTATGTTATTGAAGTTGCTGCTGTGTCGGCATTTTTGACGTTTGTGTATATCTCACGATCTCGGTAAGAACTGTTCATTTGTTCATATTTTTAAGATAAGAATATATTTTATTCGTAGTATCTGTATCTCTCTTCATTTATTTCGTACATACTCACCTGAAAATGAGTGTATTTATCAACAGTCTTCCACAGGATTCGAGTGCAATTTTCTGCGCTCGCGAAACTCCACTGCACTCGACTCTGCAGCAGGCTTTCAATGCCATGCAAGTCAGCCTGGCCTGGTGTGTGGGATGTATATGGGTGCAGTGCAGGGTGGAGCGCCACTAGCCACTGCACTAGGCCACTGCACTTGTACTTGTGACTTGCCGATCGCTGCTGGGCTGGAGATACATCATACCGGATGGAGATGGAGCGACGCTCTGATCCAAAACTTAAAAGGCAACTGTAGATGTATGCCCATCATTACAATGGTGACCTTAACAATTATGATATCCTTGAATCCCAACAATATATCTCATTATCTGGTATTTTTTCTAAACTAAAGACTAAACATGATGACCCATTTTCAATTTTTCAGAAATTTTCGGGGTCTCCTTTTTCCATTTCGGGGCTACTCTTTTCAGGGTATACTTTTTCATTATTCATAAAAGGATACAATTTGTTGAGTTTATTTAGTAGGCTTACTTGCTTATCTATCTTTGATTAAGGTTTCGGGCTTTCTGCTTCATATTTACCCATTAATTACCCATCGGGTGATAGTGAGCGCTAAAAAAAAAAGGTTATGGTCTAGATCTAGCTCTAGATCTAGTGAGAGTTTAAAAAAAAAAAGTTTTAGAAATCCGATCGAAGCGAGGCGTTGGAAAAACAGCACCTCACCCCTAATTTCAAACCAGAATTACATCGATCTCGGACTGTTGGACATCTTTTGAAGAAAAAAAACATGATTAAAAAAAAAAAAAAAAAAGCATATCCAATTAAAAAAATACTTTTTAATGCATTGATTTGATGCAAGAACTGTATCATAGTCATACTATGAACTGTTTTAATTTTAAATGACTGTCTGATTTTCTTGTGAAAACTTTACTTTGAAAAATGATTATCAAAATTCAGTATACATGGCCAGAATAATCACAATCTAAGCTTCGATTTCACACCTCTATTCATGATGGAAATAGATTGCAATTTCAGAGTTTCGCGATGTAGCTGCTGGCACTCGTACTCCTACAATGCATGAAGTCTAACCGTTTAGCGAATCGTCTAGTTTCAGCTAGCTTAACACCATAACAAAATAGACCGCCAAAAACTCGGTCCCTATGCTCTGTTTCGCACCCGCGAAAATATGCGTGTTTTTACGTTTGCGCGACATGGTGGCGACATGGTAAGGTATAGATCGAGTTATTTATGACCGAATTTGTGTTCACAATTTTACACAGAGATTCAGCGCGCGTGTGTGCGGCCACCAAGAAATACACACAACAAATACGAAGCTAGGAGAGAGAGGCCGCTCGTAGGCGTGCGTCAATTGTTACGGGGGCGATATTGGACAATTTCCTTTTTTGAAGTCGCCCCCGTAATCAAATTTTTGGCCTATTTCGGGGGTTCATTTTGGTATTTCCGGGGTGAAATCGCACCCACCCCGATTTTTCCCCTGTGATGAACATGAAACTTCACATTCGATTCGTGATATTCAACGTCAATGACCAGAATGGCAGATATGACTGCATCTAGGCTCTAGCCGTCTGGTATGGGGAATTCTGTAAAAAAAATGACATTTGTCGACCTTCCTCAAACAGTGGAGCCAGACGTATTCTCAGCGGAACAGAAGCTTTCATTCTTGCCAGGAGTGCAAGCTGAGAATTTGTCTTTACTTTGTTCTATCAATCAGTCGTCCATGGTAGGGCTATGCCTTTATGGGTTCTCATCCTCAAATAAGCATTCTCTGTAAGTGTAACAGTAAAATTTGAACAAAAGTATTGATAGACTATCAAATGATTTGATTTCTCCATCAACAGAAAGCTGGTACAATCTACCGTAACATAATGTATGGACTAGTTAATCATAAATTTATCCACTATCAAAATGTCAGTGTATTGATACTTGATAGGGTAAACAGAGACACACATAGTGTAGGGTGTCTGAACAATTTTCAGTTTTCCGTTTTGGTTCGTTTTTCACCATTATGGTTGGATAATTGAAGAAATCAACTACTCAGAAGAACACATTTCAAATTTCAAGACTCACTGATGCTTCTATCAAAAGATACAGCCCCCCAAAATCTAGGCAATATTAATCTTAATTTTTGTCCAGAATGGACGAAAAGGTGGTACCGGTACACGCCGAGGTATAAATTTTGCTCAACAGCTGTGCAGCCCGAACAGCTATCTGCGTCGCGCGACAGGCAAAGCATACACGTGTTGCTTAGCTGCGGCGCTTCTTGAGCGCGATCGTCAAACTCCTCTGTTGTCTTCATTGTGCATCCGCATGCGGGTCCGTTCGCCGAATGAATACACAAACACACACGCGCGATCCCACAGACACGCCCGATTGCACACAGATATTCAATGCTGCGCAGTATATACTGTGTACAAAGGCTTGCAACACGGCTAGCACACACAAAGTTTGCTTCAAGCCGCTGAACGTCATGTGTATCGAGCGTGAAATACATATTAAGGCTGCGACGAGTACTAGAGTACTCGAGTACTCGCACTGTTGACATCTACTCGAGTACGATTTCTCGTACTCGAATACTTGGCCACCATTTTTTTTTTTTTTTTTTTCCCCGTTCACCTATGAAACCGATTCTGTTAACCAAATTCTTTTATTTGTAAATACACAGGGTAGGGGTTAATGAACAATCAAAGAAACCACACTTTCAAATTTAAAACCCCCCGGAATGGTAGCATGGACGCATTTGTTCCCTCTTGAAACGCCGAACATACCGCGGTGTATGCAGCTGAAAATACAATGGCGTCTTATTTTGTTTACAAGCGAAAGGTTCCTTTATTTTTTATCACTGCATTTTTCATCAAAGTAATACCATGCGCGGGGTTTAGAGTGAGGCAATAGATTAAACATTTAGCCTGACGGTAGTGAAGTAACAGAAATAACTGAAGAGAAGATGACGAAACAGGCACTGAAAATGTGTAAGATGTCATGGGACATCGTCTGCTTGTCCAATCATGTTCAACATGTGACGTCACACATCTCAGCAGCGATCGGAGAGCATTTCAGGTGCTATGCCGGGGCTGTATTTAAGCGTTTTGTAATTCATAATAATCATTACTTCGAATGTTTCCAAGCATTGAATTTTGATAACCTTGTCAAATCAAAGTGTCACCTTTGCAATAATGACAATAAAGTTAGTTTTTAAAATCAATGAACCTTCTCTTTAAAGGGAACCAAAGCCTTCATCCTAAGTTACCTTTATTGTAAAGTTTAAACGATTTGAATAAGATTAGTAAAAAATTGAACAAAATCAGGCAAGGTATAAGGAAGTTAAAGCTAAAGAAATAACTTGTCACCAGAGGGTGATATTTAATTTGATGGCGTCATTTGTGGACAACTCTCCATGCCTTCTGATCATGGAATTTCACAATTCTTTCATTTTCTTCGTATTCATTTGTGTTAAATATCCGACTTCATAAAATGTGAAGTAGAATATCATTCTGCATTCTATATCATGTTTTCAGGGGAGTAGATTATCTCAATCACAGAAAAGAAAGAAAAACATGAAATTCCATGATCAGAAGGCATGGAGAGTTGTCCACAAATGATGCCATCAAATTAAATATCGGCCTCTGGTGACAAGTTATTTCTTTAGCTTTAACTTCCTTATACCTTGCCTGATTTTGTTCAATTTTTCCCTAATCTTATTCAAATCGTTTAAATTTTACAATAAAGGTAACTTAGGATGAAGGTTTTGGTTCCCTTTAAGAAAAAAGTCTGCTCAAGTTTCCTTGCACCTGTACTTGTTTCTTCCCTGTGTGCAATAAATAATGACTGCCTATTATAGCACTAACCAGTGGCCACTGTAGAACTCTGACATAACACTGCTCAAAACGAAAGGGGTGCACTGATGCATGGACAAGTATAAAGTAATCCCATTTAGTTTAGGGATGCTGAAAGTGGGGGAATAATGGTACCACTAAAAAGGTGGGAAACAAAGTCGACCAATGACTACGGAAAAGGGAGAGGGGTATTTAATTAGGCTTAACTTCAGAATACCCCACCAATAGGGTTTATGTACCCTGTACCCATGTACATAAACGTCAAAGAGTTGAGAGTTAGGGTTAGGGTTAGAGTTCAGTAGGGTTAGGATTAGGTTTAGTGTTACTTAAGAAACTTAAGTCTTCAGATTTAGGTTCATTGGTGAAGTGTTGGGCAACTTACCAACATCTCGTCAATTTTTGTGGTGGGTTATTATAAAGTTGCTCTTTTAATTATCTATATATTATCTACCGGGGTATTTATTATTCATTTATTTATTTATTTATTCATTTATTGTCTATCTATCTATGTATCATTTTCTTTCTTTGTTTCTCTCTTTCATTATTGATTGATGGATTTATTATTACTCAAACAGGCTAGCCCCATCAGTAGTTAATATACTGTTGTCCTTGGGGGGCCTGTATACTATAAACAATACAAAATACATGCATAATTGTAACATGGTGAAATAATTCACTAAGGCCTTTTCCAGGAAATTCAACCATACACAAACAAGAAATTGAATAATACATGTACCTACAAAAGAATATTAGTATTTTATCATAATGAGTACCAGTAGTAGAGGTGTGATAGTTGAGTAGTTTAGACACTTGACTGGAAATGTGAAGTTACCAAACAATTGCCCTTATGAGGGATTTTTTTTTTCTCTTCATTTGTTTCGTTGTTTACAGGTTTGCTTTTAAAGATGCCTGACTTGGATCAACTGAAAACAAAATGTTACAAATGAATACATTCTCGTAGTTGTGGTCATCGCGTTCACAATGGCTGCCTCAGGCAGCAGTCTTTCACAGTTTCCTGGTGTCCACCATCATCTTAAGGTAAAATTTACTCCTTTTTTTTTGCAGTTTATGTATTTCTATAAAAGATCAGAGATAGCTCTGTTTTTTTATTTTTACTGTTATGATTCTCAACATTTTGATGTACATAACATAATGATCTAAACCGAATTAGGTTCCATTTTTTGACATTTCACATTCTATAGAAATTTACATGCTGTAATCAGTTATTCATTCAGAAGCCTGCTACAAGGAATAGTTATGAATGAAAGTTCATGAATATCCTTTATTGCAAAAGCTCCCTGGTACAATTTTTCTTCAAAGAAATGAACAGTACTGGTATATAGACATTTTAATTTGAGCATCTTTATTTTGCCTATCTGCTAACAGATTAAGAAATGTTTGAAATGAGTAAGTGCAAGAGTAAATTGTCAACACAAACCTTTATTTAGTTTAGCCTAGCAATAAAAGAAATTCTTTTGCATTGAATTTTGATTAGGTGGAACATCGTGACAGGGATCAAGATTCGCCATCAAGCGTCATGACGAACAGCTATATGCACAGCACCAACTGCATGGCAGATACACCCTCGTCAGCGCTGGTAGAACCAGACCCTCACTCTCTCCTCAGCTCCTCCTTGACAGTACCTCAGTCCAGTCTGACAGTCAACGACCATGACTCTACCATCGACTCCCTCAATGACGATGGAAGCGACCTGCATGGGGATGATTTCTCCCAGCAGCTGGGGGGATGCGGAGATGAGTCTGACACCTTGGATGCCCTGTCCAGTCTAGCCCTCCAGCAATCCAGCCTCTTCCTGGTCAACCTACCCACCAGGGCCCAAGCACCACTGGGGTCACTGGGCGGGGCCACCACATCCTTCATGCCCCTGTTAGTGATAGGAGGGGGCATGCAGAAGGGCGGGGAGGGGGCTCAGTTTCTGAGGCTCAGGGACATAGCCCATGCCAACTTGATTTGTGCAACTCAGGAGAGCATTGCTAGGACCTACAATGCACCCACACCAAAGCAAGTTGGTGAGTGTGAAAAGATTAGGGAAAGGAATTTAGCTCTCAAGACAAGTTATCACTGGGTGAACAAGACAAAATGAATAAATGCTAGCCAACTACCATGGTAATAAATTTCAAACAGGAACATCTGAAATACTTGAAGTCTTTGAATCAACTTTATTATTAAATATGAAATCCTTGATACAGGTACATTTGAGAAAAGTTGTATGTTTTGAAAAAAAGTCCTTCATTCTGTGTGTGCTGATGTAAAATTTGATTTATATTGTGTATATTAAAAGTGCAGATATTTCAAACTCCTTAAGTTTAAGGATGTGTAAATATTATTAAGGGATGAAACTACAAGGTCAAATAAAATGGAAAACTGGCTAGGATTGCAATTCTGCAAGAATATGTATCTTATGAATACATTTGATGAGTTAAGAATTTAATTTAATTCTTTGTCTTAGAAAAACGAGAACACAAATGTGAGCAATGTGGCAGGATCTTCAAGTCATCCAGTCACTTCCGCTACCACATGGAAACCCACAAGGGCAACAAGATGCTCAAGTGTCCTGTCAACGGCTGCAACAGGAGCTTCTCCTGGCCTGCCAATCTCAAGTACCACATCAGGACGCATGCGTAAGCTGCTCTTGGAATTTCTTGAAAAGCCCATACTCCTACTTCAGTCTCTAAATTCTATTAATTAGATGCCAGTATATTTTCTTTCTTTAAAAATAGCATGTGAAAGAAATTTGCTTGATAATTTTTATCATACTTTTTATCAAAAGTTTCTCTTGACTTCCGAAAAGTTTGCCAGGGGCTTGCCCAACATATCAACAACTAATGTATCCAAAGTGAATTTCATCCATGGTGATGCCATCTTGCATAGCATGTGAATCAGATAGTTGGTCACCAAGGGTTTGGGGGAGAAACATGCATAAATTTAAATACATTAGTAAAGGTCTATTGCTCGATTGTTTGAAACAGCTGACTTATTATATCACTATAAGTTATGAGAGAATATCCACCATTTGTATGTATTACCGATTTGGTCTGTTATGAAGAAATTCATTTTTATGCATTCCATTGGCGAGTGTTCTACATACAGATTATAGCTAGTGTACAGGGTAGTGGGTATCCGACTATCCGTACAACTATGACTTTACTAATGATGGACATTTCTCAAGGAAAATGCAAGCTTTTGAGAGACTCTTCTTACTAAAAATCAGTAATCAAACAAGAGTTATTTGGCTATTTCATGGTTTTGGAAACCACTTGTTCACCTGCATGCACAAGCTTGAGTATAGAGCCTATGGGGTAGGAAAAAGGAGACTGATGCGTGTGACTCAATGAAGTGCTACTATGCGAAGTGAATGGTGGTTCCGATTTAATGCCAGTTATTTCAAGATTTTGGGAAAAAGCTCATAATTTGTACTAGATTATGATCTAATGTTTGTTGGGGTTCATTCTCCTTCAAAAAAATCTCAATTGCCAAAATACAGCTGAAACAAAATGCTGCTTTAGAACATCCAACAATACCTCCGTTGTCATTTCTACCGATTTACCTAACCCTTATCCTAAATAGTAAATCCCAATGGCAACCCAAGTCCTCAACCTATAACTTCAAGGTACGAAATAGATCCCACGGCAGATGTTCCGGGAGCAATTGTAAGATTACCAAATAGATGATATCTCTTCAATGTGTTCCCATACTCTCTTCCCTCTAGCAATGACCGCCCTTACCCCTGTGGCATCGAGGGTTGCGGGAAGACATTCTTCACAGTCCAGGCATTGAATGTACACAGCAGGATTCATACTGGGACTAAACCTTTCAAATGCACTCATGATGGCTGCGATAAGAGCTTCACTACACAGGGAAACCTCAAGAACCATTTCAGGACTCACACTGGTAAACAAACGCATGATGATGATAGTAATGGTGGTGTTAATAATAGCGGTGATGATAATGATGAATTTTCTCTTTTCTTTTTTTTTTTTTTTGATAACTGAAGTAAGTTTTTTGCATTTGAATTCCTATCCATATAGGTCGCTATTGAATTATAAAATGTTAGGTTTGAATTTGAATTTGAATTTTATTAGTAAACTTCATTCATATACATGAACATTTTGTTTCACAATACATAAATAAAACAAATATATAAATAAGAAATTCAACAAGTGGTATAGTTTCTAAAGTATTCACAAATTAACAGTTGTTAGTACCATAATGCACTTAACAAGCGATGCAAAAAATAGAATTTTGTATTTTTTAATGAGTGCTGAATTGATTGCAACATTAAATGATATGATTCTAATATCCTCCAATTTTCATTGCCAATAATTGTGTGACTTGTTGAAATACCTGTTATGGACCATTCAGATAATTGTGTTTGATAACTTATGAATAATATGCCAATGTATTCAGAAGCAATATCTATTTGATTGTGATTCTGTGTTTCAGGAGAAAGACCATTTGATTGTGACTTTGATGGATGCACTCAGAGATTTGCTGAGATGTCCAGTTTAAAGAAGCATAAACTCACTCATACAGGTAAGAGTCAGCCAGGAATAAAGTATGGGTATAGGCACATAAAGAACAATCACTGTCTGGGGCTTTTCCATCAATGGTTGAAAAACTTGCCCTCGCATGCATTCCACCTACTTGTAGGGGATGCACACATTAAAAAAAATTCCTGTCAGAATATTGGTGAAATGTATGCAATATTATTGAGCCATAATCTTATTAGTGAGGTAGAATATCCTTTGCCCATAAAGGGAGCACCATCTTGGTGTCCAGGTGGTTTATACAAAATAAAAGAAACCGATTTGAGAAGAATCAGAATGATTTTTTTTTTAATGGTATAACATTTTGAAAGCCATCAGATGAAACACGAAATGGCAATTCAGTCTTGTTAGTCTTTTTTATTATGTAGTGGAAAATAATGACTGTGTCTCAGAATTGATGCAGGTGTTTAGGCTACCGGTAGACATTTTAGATAAAAAGGGTCCAAATTACAACCTCCTCCCCCAGTTCAGATGCATACATGTAGGGTTCAAGCCGTTTTAATCATCTCCAAACACAAAGCTTTTGTGCGTGATATAAATGAACAAGATTGCATTTCATGTACACTTCGATAATGCTACTTTGCTTTTTATCCCTGCCATAGGGGAGAAACCCTACGAATGTGAGTTCTGTGGACGTGTCTTCTCCCAGAGCGCTAGCCGAAACACCCATAAACGGCGCCACCATGGTACATTGACGGACAGCAAGATCTCACCCATCCTAGATGGGGATAATGATGTCGTCAATGAGAAGCTCGTGTCCAAGGGACGTGGTAGCAGTCATACCATTAAGAAGTCCCGGTTCAGTATAGGTATGTTTAAGGTCACGAGATTGTGCTTTCCACTTTGAATACTCTGTTCTGTTAAAGGAACAGAGCCAACTCCTACCAACACCTTGTATTAACTTAAACATGGTACAATGCTTTTGTGCCAATAGGCAAACACACAAATCATCACTGAGGGTATAGTGCACATGGACCCTTAATTTAAAACTCGACACGCCGAACATGTGTACCAACGTTAACAATTTAAATCCAGACTCCCTGTGAAAAGATGAGTGTGGAGCCCCGTCAAATATTATGTGTTCTCTTTCTTTTAGAACGTCTAAAAGAGGACGCAGCAAAGAGTCCGATAAGTGATTCTATAGCAGGCATAGATTCCAGTGAAGTCCCTTCTGTAGCAGCAACCTGCAGTAGTGATCAAGAATCTGATGACATCTCACTTTCACACTCACTCTTGCCAGGTGAGTTTCATGTAACTTTTCGCTGTGTCTTGTTGTATAGTGCCTTCTATAGTGACTTGCTGTCTGGAATACCACAAATAGGACAATTAACCTTTAAGACAATCGCCCCTAAAGGTTAACTTTCACCTGGATATCCAATACCCTGACATTTCTTTATTTATATGTATGTTATTTTGTGTTACACATTACCAAGCTGCGAGTATGGCACAGTTAAAAAATGTTATTTTAAAAAAATCCTGAAAAATAACCCTTAGGACAATTACAACTGGATATTTTTTTACCTAGACAACTAATCCCAGGGCAAGTACCCCTATGACTATTCTTGCCTGGACAACTACTAGGCAGACAACTATTCTAGGACAAAGTACCTCTTAGGACACTGATAACCTGATAACCTGATAACCTAAAGAGCTACTACTGAGACAACTAACCCCTAACACAGCTACTACCTAGACAAATCAGTCCTATGACAATTACTACCCAGACAGCTAATATCTGGATAACTGGATCAATTTGAATTCTCTTTGCTGAACTACAATATCTAGTAAAAAATTATCACATTAGTACACCAAAAGGAAGAAGCATCCAGAAATTTACATAAATGTGTTTGCAGCTCAAGCATGCATGACTGGAGATGTAAAGACTCTTGTAAATTGTTGAATGTTTTTCTTTTTCTTTGTCAGACCATAATTCCTTAATTCTGCAATTAAATGTTTCTACATTTCTACAGAGAAGTTTCAAGCATACCTGTCTACCTTCCCTTTATTTGAGGAATAAATCCTTTTCCCCTTTTCACATTGAGACTAGAGTTATATAACCTAGATTCTTTTCTTTTTCTGGAAACTTTAACATACATGCACATGTATATATTAAGTTACTCTCTATTCCTAATTTTACCTAATTTTTTGCTGTGATAGTTGGATGCTGTGATAGTTGGGATCTCTGAAAGTGGAATTGATCTCAGGGAGAATGAATTACTTCATAGAATATGGGACAGAGAGTTGTGGCACTCCATGGTCGCCAACGTCTCAGGATATGGCACATAGAGAGAGATGGGAGATATGTCAAAATAGTAATTATGAAAAAGATACACATATTTTTGATAAGGTATATATATAACACTGGCTTGTACTGCATGACCCTTTGGATGAAGTGAGCAAACCAGGTCAATATGCAGAATTAACATCATGCTAACAGGTGATCAAGATGACCATGATGAAAGAGAGGAGCCAGAGAAAAGAAATTCCTCAATGGAGACACTCCTTGGCTAATTTTTTATACGTACGTGAATGGGCTCATGATTCTTGACGACCATGACTTGATATTAAGGCAGCTTGTGTCCAAACTGATATGTTTTCTTATTTTTATTGGGCTCTCATCATAATAAACATCCTCAGTAGATAAATGACAACACTTATTAAAACACATCAATAGCAAGAAAAAAAGCAACAACAACAACAACATCAAATTGAAACGTAAGTTTAATTTAGTTTCTATTGAAATCCAAACACAAGATATGTACATTTGTCATATTCACAGAGTGAAATTGTAATATAAAATA
This sequence comes from Mesocentrotus franciscanus, assembly GCA_037976565.1. NCBI lineage: Eukaryota > Metazoa > Echinodermata > Echinoidea > Camarodonta > Strongylocentrotidae > Mesocentrotus > Mesocentrotus franciscanus. The sequence goes on along the minus strand of CP137669.1, from coordinate 30,903,054 downwards.
AAGTTCAATCATCAATTTATCAGTTATCAAATTTTCAAAATGGTCCTTTATGTTCAACATCATCACTCTAAAATCTTACTTCATTCATATATGATATAGATCAATAGAACTGGGCCCCGTCTTTCAAAGAGTTACGATTGATCCAAATCAATCGTAAGTCCTCCAATCAATCGCAAGTCTTCAGTCTCCTTTCTCTTATGTACATAGTTGCAATTGATATCAATCGCAAATAAGTTACGATTGATATCAACTCTTTGTAATACAGGGCCCAGATGTATACATTTAAATGATTGCATTTTACACTGGTCATACCAGCTACAGAGCTAAATCTACTGGTACATGTACATGCACGCTACCTTCTGACTGGACATTTGACCCTCATGTAGTGCAAGACATACCGACATAGAGGGATGCATAGTAAGCCTAGTAACGTGATGATCAGTTTAAAGGGAAAGTTGAGTTTTGTTGCAGAGTGTCAAATTTGAAAGAATATACAATTTGAATGACAAAATCATCTTTGTTTGATCGAAATCGGTTCAGAGACGGCTGAAATATTCGTAAATATAACCATTTCTGATATATGTGGTGCCCCACAAATATTCAGTAATTTTGAACCAGCCGTTGAGAAACGAGATAACACCTTATACGTTTTATTCCAGCCAATACCAATATTGGCTTTTAGTTGACTTTTTTGTGTTGGTTATAATATGCACAACCAGCCGGCCTGTGTATTGTTGTTATTTATTTAATTAATTAATTAACAATCACCGTACTTTTTTTAAAGTGGAGCTGAATTGGTATGATCGTATTCAATCTAAATTCACACATTTTGGGGTCTAAAATTACTTCATAGCAATTTAATGTTCTAAAAGGGCACTGGAAATGTCATAAATAAGAATGAGAGCAATAACCATGCACTTTGAAGGCGTTTGGGGTCTTAAACAAGAACTCAACTATCCCTTTAATAAAGTCAATTATCATGAACAAATAAACTCAAATGAATATGCTCACATATCCTCCTGCAGAAGTTAGATGTACAGGTAGCTTCACTGTCTGTACAAGTGTACAGGTACCTTCACTCTTCCTACAGCTAGAATGCATGCCTGCTATAGCACTGAGCCACTGACCACTGCTGAGCACTAACACTGCCAAGCCTGATCAAATGAGGTGCACTGGTGCACAGACAAGTACAAAGAGATCCCTCCTACATTGGGAAATAAGGATACACCGAAAAGGCAGGAAACAAATTTGCCTTTGACTGGGGGATCTTTCCCAACCATAATTCTAATCTATAATACGATAACATAATTATATGAACAAAAATAAAAATTACAACATATGTAATAATACAGTTATATACTTGGAACTAACTCAATCCTTTCCATCTGCTCTGTTCTCAGGACTTGGTCAGGAAGATGCTTCTGTAGCCAGCTCATTGGAGAAGGCTGATTCGCAGGACGAATCATCTTCAGAGTTTGTTCTTTCTCATCAGCACTCGATCCACAGCATGGTTAGTGGATCGCATCGTCGTCGCCATGACAATCAGGATAGTCAGGATAGCAGCCATCATCATCATCATCATCATCATCATCACAATCATCATCATAATCATCATCATAATCATCATCACACGCATCTTCATCACCATGCCAACCGTCTCCATGATCATCGAGAAGTATCATCGGCAGATGGGATGGTTTATAGTCATAATGCCAGCCAGTCACTGCTCCAATCAAACCTTGATGAGGTGGGCCCTCACCTGATGGGTGTGTCTGATGAATCTAACGTGATGGGCGTGTCCAGCAGCCATGTGATGGGGGTATCCGACAGCCATGTTATGGGTGTTTCTAGTAGCCACTTGATTGGTGTTTCAGACAGCCATGTCATGAGCGTGACTGACAGTCATGATGTGATGGGGGTATCGGGTAGTCATGTCATGGGTGTGTCTGATAGTCATGTGATGGGTGTGTCAGATAGTCATGTCATGGGCGTGTCAGATAGTCATGTCATGGGCGTGTCCGATAGTCATGTGATGGGCGTGTCCGATAGTGACCATGTGATAGGAGTCTCGGATGACCCCCCATCAGTAAGTGAGGGCCTACAGTACCCTGAAGACATATGGGGTGGTCAAGAGCATATGAGTGAGAACATTATGGAATGTTCTTGACGTATGCCTGTATCTAATATTCATTAATTTATCAAAACTTATTGACCAGTAAAATTTTGTACAGATTTGTTAGTCATCAAGTGCCATGTGATTTTACCTTGGTACCTCTGAAGTATTATTATTTGCATATAGTTAGGTTCAAAAGAGATGTATTAATAATCATGGGCTAGTGATAATTATTTACAGTATATTTGATACATGCCACATAGTGTTTGTACCTGTTACAACATTGTTAATATAACACAAACATGACCTCTTTTCTATTGTCCATTCCTGATAATTTTGAAAGGGTAACTAACCACCTCAAAAAAATAAAAACCTTTCTGCATCCTAAGATGAATCCTTCTTCTTCTTCTTCCATTGGAGTACATCCCTCTTTACAGAGTATTGTCGTATTATACTGGGGTGTGCAGGTGGACCACTACACCGGGGTTTCCCCCTACTCTTATACGAATAGTGCAGTGGGTTCTTAATGTGCAAAGGTGGTGACTCTCCTCTACACGGGGCCTTCATTTAACGTCCTATCCGAGGGACGGAGTGTTTTCCACCAAACTTAGCCTGCGTCTATGAAACAAGGGGAGGGGCATGTTAACACACAACGCAGGCTTCAGTCATCCGCCTGGGTGGGTAGGGACACTGATTTTCCGTTTCAAAAAAAGGCCTTTTCCGTTTCAGATGGGCTGAAAAACGAAAATTCCGTTTTGCCATAGACTTTGTACACATGAAAAAGCTGAAATTCCGTTTACATAAGATTTGCATACAAACATGCTAGAGATCTAGACGAACATTTCAGTCTTGGTTGTCACGCCAGCGATCGATTGATTTTAGGCGCACATGCCAGCCCCTTTTTCGAACTGTACATCAGCGTGTGTACAATCTCGCCGTACCTACCGCTCGCTGCTGGAGTGTATGTGCTTAGTATAACGTCTACGTAATACTAGGCGCACACGCCAGCCCCTTTACTAATATTGTGCTGAACTGTGCATGTGTACGGCAATCTCGCCTTACACTTCGCCGCATGCGCGCCTAGCTGGCATAATAGGATCGAGTTTTGTGTCAAACAAAATGGCAGCGCCCTGTCTCCAAAGAATCTGACGAATATCGCTAAATATTCGGAGTTATTAACCATGATATTAGGCCCGATATTTTTCACTGCATAACGAATAACGAATCACAAAAATAGTGTAAGTTTTACGATTTTCTCCTTGAAAAAAGGGTTTTTCCGCGATTTTCCCTTCGGAATTGCATTTTCCGTTTCAAATGGTCATTTCCGTGAATTCTGTCCGTTTTCCGTGATCGCGGAAAATCAGTGTCCCTAGGTGGGATTCGAACCCGAGATCTTTGGTTCGACAGGCAGACGCTTTACTGACTGAGCCAACTCACCTCAGTTGGCTCAGTCGGTAAGTTGAATGCTATTCATGCTTGATATTCTCTCAAAGCCATGAATGTTGATGGTTTCTTCTTTTTCTATGTGAGCTTGTTATGATTATGAGAACACTTAAACAATTAAACATTCCAGGGGGGTGTTTCACAAAGATCCTAAGTCGAACTTAACTCTAAGTTGGACTTAAATATTATGGAGAGCCATTTGTAGCCTTAAAATAAATTATATTCAAAAGCAAAAATTCAAGTATTTTATACTTTTCATAAATTCAACATCAAGATCATGAAATCTCCATGATAATAGAAAGTATGAATGATTTGAATCAACATTTTATGCCTTTCTAAAAAACTTTTACAAAATATTTTCAAAGATGCTAACGGCTTTCCATAATTTTTAAGTCCAACTTAGAGATAAGTTCAACTTAGGATCTTTGTGAAACACCCCCCAGGTCTCTTGACTTTCTTGCAATTACTGCCCCTACTATCTTTCTTACTTGTCTTTACTTATAGGCGTATGAGGCAGGGAGTGCGGGGCTACAGCTTCCCATAATTTTTAAATTACCTGTATTTGGGAAACCGGTCCCATTTGTAATTTTCATATCCCAGTATATTTTTATGAGAAAATTACATATTCACTACAAATCAGGTCAAACTATTGATTGTGCACTTCATTCACTAATAGAATTACCACAGGAAAATTTGATATTCAGGCGAAAGACATCAGCCGGAGCCCCCTGGTGAAATTGATCACATATGCCTTTTTATCTCATGCCATACAACTGACATCTTAACAGTAGATTTGATGATAAAAATATCAGTTAGAAAACAAATATTTATATATTATGATATGTTGTGGAATTTGGACAAAACTCATGAATGCACTTTTTTTCTAGATAAAAGGTTACTGTGTGTGATGCTGTTTGTACAGTGAATTTAAATTTGGATAAATGTTCATCTACATGTGAGATTGAACAAGGGAATATTTAGCTCCTTGTTCGTGTACAGTTAACTACTAAATCATCCATACCCCTTGTAAATTTGATTTTTTTTTTGTTGTTTTCTTTGTAACTCGAGAATGAAAGGTGGACTGGTAGAACTAGGGCCTTTATTGAATACTTTTAATATGTCACATTCTCAAGAAACACAATTTGGGACAAATCAATTTTCATACTTAAAAAATTACATAACTTGGTACAGGTGTGAATAATTTAGTATTTTAGTAGTTAACTGTACATCTCATTATTACCCATGTGCATATGGATATACAAGTATATGCTGTTCCTTTTAAGTTCTATAAGTGGCTATTAATACTACTTTCATAAGAAATCTGTTACTGAAGAGATGTTTGTATGCAAAAAATATTCATTCTGGATATGATTATTGTCAGTTTGCTTCTATGAAGCCAGATCAGTAAGGATAAGGATAAGGATAAGTTTTGTGTGCTGTGAAGGTTTTATTTGCATGCCTCTTTTCTTTTCATAAAAAGTGGTGCTTAAGGCAGTATTGTCTGCTGAGAACAAGAAGGGCATTATTAACTCACATCTTTTACATAGAGTTAGTGTCCTTCTGACCTTCAGCAGATGATGTCATGTTTGGCTGTTAGTTCATCGGGTGTATCTGTACCCTGCCTATGAATGTGGTAATTGAAGATTGATATCTTGCTAAAGCGCCCTGGGCAGCGTGGCATGATACTGGTACAAGTTCACCGACATCCCATTGAAATGCATGTTCAATTAACATGCTTTTCAATGAGATTTCGGCGAACTTGTACATGTAACGGTTTCATGGAACAATGCAATGGTGCATTGACATGGTTTTGAATCCAGGACCTCCTCGATAGGAGATCAATGCATTTATCAGTAGACCACTGTGAGAGCAGATTCCTGAAAGGCTGGGCGGACGTGAACACTAGATAATGAGTATGAGATTTTAATTAACGGTACGCTCTGAAGTCGAATTCCATCAATGGGGATGCTGACATACATGACCTTAATCCTTACCACGCACAAAATTGTAGGGTCTACCTATTAATTGAAATCTTGTTATTTTTATCAATTAGGTCTTCCCAGCTCCTTAAGAATGATAAGTGTAATCCTTAAAAAGGTTGAAAACCTGAATGGAAATGGATATGCAAGTCACATTTTCATCCAATAGATAAGGAAGTATCCTAATCAATTAACTCATGTTTGGTTTCTACTTATACTTTTTGTAAGGAGGTGATTGTAGCTACATGGTTGGTTGGTTTGTTTGTTTTACCTGTCTGCTGAGAAATCATGTGCTTGTAAGCAACCAGGGGACCGACTTCTTTAAGTCCTCTCCGATGGACTTGGTAATGAGGATTAATGCCTTACCAAAGGGCACTAGCACATCGACTTGGTTTCGAACCCGGGATCTCTCACTGCTCTACCACTGAGCCATCATGCCTCCATACATGCATGACTGCCAGACATATGTTTGTACTATGTAACTACAGCTATGTAGCTTTTGTACGTAATTTATATATCATGTTTGTTTGATTCCTGCTCACCTTGCCATATTTATTTTGTTTAATACAGCCTTTCAGTATAACACATGTGTAGAATATCAAATCAGGTTTACTTTGTATTTGATTTTTCTTCACTTTTTTGTTAATAGCTGAATTACATACCTTTTGTGTTTATGACTTGAAGTTATAGATGTAGCTTCATTTTCTGACAAATGTAGAAAAATCTGTAAGCTTTATACCATTTTTCTTGTTTTTATTAAATTGTTAGAAATAAGACTTCATGAGGTATAGTTCCTCTTGTATTGATCAGTGTATAGTGGAATTGTACAAGGTGTTTGTGGGCAACTCAGATCATTTCCAACCCCTTTAACCCATCAAAGGTTTAACTTACTGGCTGTTCAATTGTATAGATCAGTAAATTGCACCTTCTTTTGTGCTGATCTCTTCATTGCTACGTTATTGGTGGTTTCTATACGTTATAAGACTCGGGAATATCACACTCAGAAACATTGTCAATAAGGGAATATATATATTTATTATCTATATAAGGCTTCCAAGTGGTACAATAAATCAGTGTATTTAATATCTTTAGCGCAGTACCCGGATGACTGATCAATATTTTTTCGTATTGTTCAGTCATCCGGGAACTTCACCTATCGATATCGCACGAAAACAAAGCCATATTTACCGAGGTAAGTCAAATTTTGTTATTTCGCTAGTCAGCCTGATATAGATAATAATGATATTGTATGGCTTTGTTTTCGTGTGATACAAGAATATATTGTTCTTGATGTGACACTATTAGACTCGTCTTCGACTCGTCCAATATTGTCACAGCTCGACTGCTCGAGCAATATCTTCTTGTATCACACTCAAAGCCATCCAATATTATATAAATATACATGTATACCAAGGGGGCAACAAATGTTATATTTCAGCTCTAGCCAATTTATCTCTGGGATTTTGTATGGTGTCTATAGATATGGATTACTCATAACCAGTCTGGATTTTTGTACATGTATCCCCAAAAAGGCATACAAAGGGGCATCGCTAAAGTATGGATCTGACTCCCAGAATTCACATTTCAAAATTTCTGTTGCCAACTGAGTTATTTTGGACAATTTGCCCAAATTATAAAATTTAAGGAAATTGAAAACTTATGACAGAAAATCTACAACCTACCACCCCCTCCCCTCCTGTCAGCAAATTTGATTTTGAAGTTTGTCCTGCTGCCCAGTTCCACCACCAGCATCCCATTCAAGATAGTGTCATGGCATCCACTTTTCAATATACTTTTATTTATTACATGCATTGGACCAGTTACCTACATTAACAGCATTAGAATGGGGGTGAGCTATGCAATTTTCCCCATTATCCTTACCACAGTGGTCATGTGACATGCTCTCAACCAATTATTTGTCTGTATCTTTGGGTGTCGTGTTACGACTGTCCACAATGGACCTTGAACTGTTTTAGTGGGTAAGGAAAGAGAGCGAATGTATACCAGGGGGGTGTTTCACAAAGACTAAGATCAACTTTAAGTTGGACTTAGCTATGGCAGGCCGTTCATGCCACTGTTTGCGCTCACCATTTACTGGCATTGGTCCCTCAAGGTCAAATCGTGGTCACCAATCTACAGAATTTACCTTTTTTGATAGTTCATTATTGAAGGAAAAAATATCTAAAGATGATAATTAAGAGACCAATAGTGAGAGCAACCTGCGGTATGAATCGCCTGTCATAGATAAGTCCAACTTAAAGTCGATCTTAGTCTTTGTGACACCCGGTAAGGTAGAAGTAAATATTAATCAGAAATTAAACAGGATGATGCCATGGCTGTACCCATTTTGTATAATGTAGGTTATGTATGAAGGTTAAAGTGTCGTGTACAGTGTAAATAACGAAGGATATATATATTATGCATATTGACATGTTCAGGGTAATAGATAGGCTGCTGCTACCTGTGCAATGTGTTAAATGAAATATCCATGTATGTACCTAGTATAGAACAGCCCACTGTGATAATACCATTAGATATATAGTGAATGTCAGGTATATGAAAGTCAGATATTGACATTATAGAGAATTTAATATAAGGTAGATCAGTACAAGATAAGGTTTAAGATCAACTTCTTTCATTTTTTAAAAATCAAATATGCCCCTTTTTTTCTTTTTCACTAATCAGTATATATCTGTATGCCTATTTTAAAAAAGAAGAATTTTCTTCTGATATGGCAGTTATGTGTGTGGGAGGTCTTTATACATTTCGTGCTAAACTTATGTAGATAACTTATTACTCGTTTGTATATTTCCAACAAATATGCTGCCTAAATTGCAGAGAGCAAACTCAAGAGAGCCATGTATGAATGAGTGAATTAGCTTTATACACTGTACTTCAAAATAAACAAATTTAGAGAGCCATCGATGAAAGGAGCTTTTTTGGCCAAAATTATCATGTTAGCACATGGAGACATGCAGTGTAAGCAAATGGACCCGAATGAAAAAAGTCATTTTTTTCACAAAATGACAAATTAACACCTTGCAATTTTATTTCAAGGTCATGTTTTCTCAATGTTTGCCTAGTAAGGCACACACTAAAGCTGATTTAGGCAGTTTAAAAGGCTCATTATGACCATTGATGTGGGCAATTCAATATGTTTAGATTAATCCCCGATTTATTCTGATGTATATCAAGTGATAATTGGATCATGTTTGCTAAACTTTATGAAATGGAACCTTTCACAATTTTTAATTGACCATGAAAGAGTGTAATGTATTAAATGAGAACTGTGTACGACTATTAAAAAATGAAATTCTGTATATGTATTATTGCTTTTGACTTGGGCATTTTTCTCCAGCTAGCTTTCAAATCATTGCCATTCTTTTGCGATTCATAATTGTGAGTTATCTAATCATACATGTATCTGATGAATTGGCCTTACCGACAGTAGTCTCTACAAATTTTCTGGCTCATGTAATTCATAGGATTGTTCTTTTGTTGTCTAACTTGATACCTGCTTATGTGGATGTTGTCAGGCAAAGGTGTCAATTGAGGTTCAATCCATCGTGGCCCAAGTATGTTATGCAAAGTTTGTCTTTAACTTTTTTAAAAATATATATATCACAGTTGGTATTGCATCATGCAAGTGGGATGATCTTGGGCAATTACTAAAAGAAACCATTTCTTCTAGACAGTCGAGGGGCTAGTTGAATAAGTCAACCGTAATCTACCTTATATCCAGGAGGGGGCGTCAGAATGTGTGTCGTACATTTGCATTTGACTTTTACCACAAGGCCGACTACAAGAATAATTGATTTTGATGATTTAGTTTTGATCCCACGATATTGTGATTTTAAGAATACCTATCGTTTGTTCAGGACATGCCATTTCTGTAGAACATGCAGTCTGCTTGTTTTCACGTGGGGTAATATACATATACCGATCTAGTTGAAACTTGTATCAGATTGAAGTTTGCACAATTTTAATTTATTTGCACTTTTTCTGCCATTATTGTACAGGTTCTTGTGTTTTAACAAATCACGACAATAAAATTAGTTTGCATCAATAATTGTATCGCAACATTATAATACCAATGTCCATTGCATTCATTTTCACCAAAAAACAGGTGAAATGAAAGAGTAAAAGTTAATACGATATATTTGTAAGATTTATGTCGTGCGAACTTCAATTTGATAAAATTTAGTAAGTACTTGAATACAATTTTCAGTGGTGGTTATGTAATTTATACATTTGTGAAATAGTGTAAATGTGTGAAAGTAGATGTAATGTACACTCAAGATATATTGACCAAAGGAAATACATTTGTGGATGAAAACAGTTCTCTGTGTGCATTTTATTATAAGACCAAATAAAATCAAGATTTGAGAGATCCCCCAACTTGGAGTATACAAAATTTCGATACAAATTTCCAATTAATCACATTTTTATATCAACAACAAAAACTGCATCACCAGCATACACACACATCTCTGTATATGCCCCCCCCCCCAATTACACACATGTATAACACATTCCTACTTCAGTTGAAAAGTTCAAATATTTCCAGTTCATGTATCTCATCTCTGCAAGAGTGAACATATTTTCATACCAATACAATGGTAGAAGATTCACCTACATGTACTTAAGGAAAAACTTGTCCAAAACACACCCATTCCAAAGACCACACCCACAACAAAATACATGTACAATATATCATCTCACATACACTAATCATCTCCACTCGTTAACTTCAATCACAAAACCATCTGATTCTTCACCATCATTCACATAATAACACCTACGCTACGCATGATACAAACGAGACAAAAATAATGTATTCCTGTTTAATATCTTTTTATTATGATAAAAGAGTTGCCGCCATTAAAGGCATTCAAAATAGCAAAATTTGAACAGGATTTTTTTTTTCTTGAATTGTTTTTTACACATAACTTGGGGGTACATATGATATTTGGGGACGAAAGGGGAACCGTTTGACTGCCAAATAGCTGCATCCCAGCAGTGAAAAAACCTGGGAAAACCCTTTCTTTGGGGATAAAAGCCAGGAAAAACTGCCAAGATGCAGCGTACAGCCAACTAGTTTATACAGAGTTTTGAAGACAGATTTGGTTTGAACAGAGAGGGTGAAGGCATTTTTGTCGCAAGTAAAACGTACAGAGTAAGGAGTCTGACAGAAGAATATGCACGTGAAAACTATCTTAAGGGTATGTTCAACCTGAACAGAATACAAGAGTGTGCAACATGAAGTCGCAAGATTGATAAGCTTTGATTTGTAGGCATGAATGCCAAAATACAGACTTAACAATAACTTGAAGGAAAGTAATCTGCCATTTGGAGGCATTGCCAAGGGGAAATAAAAGCACTATTTGCACAAGTATGTAACGGTTTGAACAGAAAGTCACAAGATTGAGAAGAAAAAAATGCACCCTATGCATGACCCATTACTGCAACCTCATAATTCGAGTGTAAACGGTTTGGATTAAAAAGTCAACAGATTCAAAGCATGAACATGTGTAGCCATAACAAAATCATCAAATAAACTGATAATGGTTTGAATCAAAAGAGAAAATGTGAGAATCCAACTTCCGTCATAATCTTATGTAATCTAAATCAACTTTTTTACCCGAGGTGATTTGAATATTTTCAATTAACAATTCCATATTTTATAAATATATAAGAACATATCAGTGAGATAGTGTATTTTGCTGATCACAATCCATCAGGTTTAACTTTATATTAACATATCAAACATTTCATATGTATTTTTTGAACACATCTGAATGAAACCTACAGCCAAGGTCGAGTTTTAAATTTTAAATTTACCTTTTGTTTTCAACTTCGAGTGATTTTCAAGACTATAAAAAACAAAAAAAATAACATTCATATTTCCCTTTCACATACCTAAACATATCTTTTTGATTTAGCCATAATCAAATACATAAACTCGTACTTTATTATTGTAGTTAACTTGGAAAAGAAAAAAAAAATTAAAAATATTCTTCGTACCCACATTTTTTTTTAAATGTAGCGATTGTGCATATATCATCTACAAAATATTCCCATTTCATGTAAATAAATCTGTTTTCTTTTTTTAGTGACATATTTATTCCTTAAATTTTGTATATACTACTGTGTATGAAAACACAGAAATGAGTATCAAATGGACAGGTATGATGTTCCTAGACTGTTGTACAGAACTATGCATATTACAAATACTGAGTGATGAAGTATACATGAAGCATTCAGTTTCATTAGCATGGCTAAAATATTTCCAGTTTTTGTTTTCTTCATTTTATATATATAGCGATTGTGCATATATCATCTACAAAATATTCCCATTTCATGTAAATAAATCTGTTTTCTTTTTTTAGTGACATATTTATTCCTTAAATTTTGTATATACTACTGTGTATGAAAACACAGAAATGAGTATCAAATGGACAGGTATGATGTTCCTAGACTGTTGTACAGAACTATGCATATTACAAATACTGAGTGATGAAGTATACATGAAGCATTCAGTTTCATTAGCATGGCTAAAATATTTCCAGTTTTTGTTTTCTTCATTTTATATATATAGCGATTGTGCATATATCATCTACAAAATATTCCCATTTCATGTAAATAAATCTGTTTTCTTTTTTTAGTGACATATTTCTTCCTTAAATTTCGTATATACTACTGTGTATCAAAACACAGAAATGAGTATCAAATGGACAGGTATGATGTTCCTAGACTGTTGTACAGAACTATGCATATTACAAATACTGAGTGATGAAGTATACATGAAGTATTCAGTTTCATTAGCATGGCTAAAATATTTCAGTTTTTTTCTTCATTTTTTTTTTTTAAGAAAATGTTTTTTTCCTTTCTTTCCATTTCAAAATGTTTACACCCTATAGGGCAATGTAATTTTTGGGTATGGATGAACCTATTGGTTTTTTTAACATTTTGTTTCATGAGTAAACTAAATATTCTATAAGTATTCTTAACACAGAAATCATTTAACAGAATGGAAAAGTTATTTACAGACAATAGATTTGGGGCATGTGTAACGTTTGACAATCAGATAAAAATCATTACATAAAAAAAATCATTAAAAAAGACCTTTGATAAAAACTGTTCCTTATCCGACACCTATATGCTATGTAACGCGGTTTTCATTTGTAAATTTATACAGTTCATTTAAAAACCCAAAATGTTAATTTCTTAAATCATGTTTTGATAATTAATTGCATCCTATACAGTGAATTATTCTGATTATTTAGAAATACAAAGTTGTTTAACAATTAGTTTTTATTTTATTTTAAGAACACGTTTTCTTCCTTTCCACTTTTAAAATGTTCACACCCTATAGGACCTACAGGGCAATGTATTTCATAACTTTAGGGTATGGATTAACCCATTGTAGAACAGATCCTTTCAAAAAATGTTTATGTCTTGTGATTCAGAAATCAAGTTTGTACTTTTCTTTCCTTTTAAACTTTTTTTCAAACATTTTGTTTCATGGTAAACTAAAAATTCTATAAGTATTCTAAACACAGAAATCATTTAACAATGAAAAAGTTATTTGCAGACAATAGATTTGGGGTATGTGGAACTTCTGATAATTGGAAGAAAAAAATTATTTAAAAAAAAGAAAAAAAGAAGACCTTTGATAAAAGCCTTACTTATCTGTCACCAATAAATATGCTATCCAACACTTTTTCATTTGTTAATTTAAACAGTTTCATTTAAAAACCGAAATGTTCATTTCTTGAATCATGTTTTGATAATTGGATCCTACGCAGTGAATTATTCAGATTATTTAGAAATACCGAGCTTCACAGCCAAGTTGTTGTTTAACAATAGATTACCCTTTCCCATCTTTAATTTAGAAATGCCAAATATCACTGAAGAATGTTTCATGTTTTTGTACAAAAGACTTCAAAAAGATATTTCTTCAAACTATTTTCTTACTCGAATTGCCCATTTAACTTTGCATTTTTTTTAAATGTAACAATTTTTTGGTACATTCATTTCTGCCTAAGCCCATGCAGACAACTTCATTGGTCATTTTACACTTATGGTTAAAAAAAACATTTAATATTCTTCACAACAACAACAAAAAAATTTTGTCTCATACATCTAATCTTTCTCTACAAACAAAGATTAAAAATAATAAACATTTGTTAAAAAATACATTAATATTCTTAGCTGTAAAACTGCTTATTTTCTCTGAATATAAAATATAACTTTTACATACACTTAACCTCGTTTGTATCCTAACATGAACAATATTTCTTAAGATTTTTTTTTTTTTTACCTTCAGGCAATTTTTTGTTTAACCTGTATCAGGCATTTTCTTTTTTATTTACCTCATCAGGCATTTTTTTTTTTTTTAAACCTTGTCAGGCTTCTTTTTTTTTTTCTTTTTTTTTTTACCTTCAATATCAGGCATTTTTTTTTTTTTAAACCTTATCAGGCATTTTTTTTTTTTTTTTAACCTTAACAGGCATCTGAACACTCTTAATACATTGCAATTAACACAGAAATGTTTTAATTTCACTAACATATAAAAATCAATCATTTGTACACATTCTTGTAAAGAATACTCGTGCTTGTTCCTACCACAAGGTTTTCTGTATATTTGTATACAAAATTTGATATAAAGATGAGAACATTTGAGGTGTGTGCCATTTCCAATCTGGAGCATTTTTTTTTCTTCTGAAAATGATAGCCCCTGAATCTAATTTATTTTTCTCATTTTTTCCTGTAGTGTCAAGTACACGTTTAATTTCTTTCGAATGAAAGTTTTAACACTTTGCAGACAAAAAAATAAAATAAAATAAAAATATAATTTCAAACCTGTAGCCATTTCCCTGATGAAAACTTCTTAAAATTCAATGATTTCAGGAACCTTCATGAATCTTGCTTTAAAATAAATTTACAACGAGAACCTTACTTTTCATATGTGGCACTTCATCTGTAGTCCCTATTTTTCTAAAAACTTGTTCCATTTTCGAGAAGAAAATATTATATAAAATGTTCATTCATTCCTCTTTGAAGATTGCAAAAATAAATTAATTGATTACAACAAAGCAAATTCACTTAAGCTTTTCCTTTTAGTGTTTCATTTTAACTTTGTTTTACTTTCAAAAGATTTGGCAAAATTTTACTTCCAATATAAAGTCATTTGAATACTTGATAAATATACCTATGCTGCTCTGGTCCATATACCTTATCATAAATTGCCACGCTTGTTCCTAACACATTGCAATTAAACACTAAAATGATAGTTTCAGCAACATTTCAAATATTTGAATACATTCTTATAAAAAGAATACTCGCACTTGTTTTTCTATCACAATTTCTATCCTACAATTGTTGGAAATTCGAGGAGTATGAAAAATACAACAGTTGATTTGACATTTCCTATATTGCTGGTAGGCATTTAAACATTTGTTCCCTGAATAAACTTTTCGCCTATTTTTCCTGTGAAAATTTACTTTTCTTTCAAAAATTATGACACGTAAGTTTACCTTTAAAAAAAGTAATGAAAAAATATCGGTTTCAAACCTGAAATTCACCAGATAGATGAGAGAACCACATACATGTATTATAAAAATTGAATTTTTTGCCTTTGCCTTTTTTTTTTTTGGTAATCATTTTTGTTTTTCGTTTCAATGTGTATGTGCTTGCGTTACTAAGGTTTTGTTCCTGCAATATCAGAAACTTGGGCTTAAGCCAAAATCGGATCAGTTAGGAAAAAAATATATAATCCTTCATACATTTACTTGTAGTTAATTTCTCGCCTAATATCAATGTATTGCAAGTCCCAGGATTTAAGAGTGTAAAATGTATCTAATTCCCTAAATTCAAAATATGCACACAAAAGAAACCTACAAAATTGCCAAGAAATGAGCACAAATGAACAGAATAGCGACAAACTTTTTAGATAGGCATTTCTACATGGGCAATAATTATACATTTCCTTTTGCATAGCTTTTAACACTGTAGAGTTAGCTGATACCTTGCAATCATGTGGACATTTTCAGAATAAAGTTCTTTCACACACAAGGCCCAAAGAATTAAAAAAACAAAAGCAGCCAGAGTTAAAGGATAGTGATCTCTGAAATGTGTACATCAATATTCAAATAAAGAATGCACAGATATTTTCCAAAGTAGAATTGCCAATGTTACGGTTTCTAAAATAATCATAAACTTTTCATCTAGTCGACATTGCGATTCGACCACTAAATCCTGCCGCTGCACCCTTGACCCATCCCTGGAAAGTTGTTAGCACATCAAAGACCTGCTGTTACTACCTGGACACAACTTTTGCTCCCCAGACACCGCTGTTGCTCCCTTGACGCCGTCGCTCCCTTGACCCCGTCGCCGCTCCCTGGACCCCGCCTCCTGGACACCGTCGCCGCTCCCTGGAACCCGAGAAACCACCAAAGCTCCCTGGACACCGCCGCTGCTCCCTGGACCCCGAGAAACCAAGAACCACCACAGCTCCCTGGACACCGCCGCTGCTCCCTGGACCCCGAGAAACCAAGAACCCCCACAGCTCCCTGGACACCGCCGCTCCCTGGATGCCACCAGAGGCCATTTGCCTGGACACTGACGAGTTGTAAGAACCACCTACACACCCTGGACCAGTCAAAGCTCCCTCAGACCCCTTCTGTTCCCACCATCCTGGACAGGTGAAGACCCTGGACCCTCCTTCCCCAAGAATAGCTCCCTCAGACCCCTTCTGTTCCCACCATCCTGGACAGGTGAAGACCCTGGACCCTTCTTCCCCAAGAATAGCTCCCTCAGACCCTTGGAGATAGACCCTAGTCAGTGGAGTGCTAACCCAGACCTCTCCCATGTTGACAAGGCACCTTCCTTCACCCCGTCATAGAAAGGTGAAGACCTCGCACCCTCCTTCCCCAAGAATAGCTCCCTCAGACCCTTGGAGATAGACCCTAGTCAGTGGAGTGCTAACCCAGACCTCTCCCATGTCGACAAGCCTCCCTCCTTCACCAGGACCTTCCGACACCCCTGGACTCCCCTTGGTCAGGCTAGGTAGTAGTGGAGACTTGGAACATACCCCCAGAGTGAGCTAGTGTAGTCCCTCTCGGCACTTGCTTACACAGACCTCTCCTCTACAGCTCAACAAACTTGCATGGGCCACGCAATACTCTTTACTTCTCTCGTGTCGGTCCTTGATACATGGATAAGCTCATACCAGTGTAGTTGGTGTGGCACTCTATTAAGGGATTGGTAGGAACTAATGCCGGGATATGTTTGCTCTGTATGGACAAAAAGGTTTCTATGCACAGAGAAAGCATGCACAATCATACAACTCTTTCAATGTTTACCATTTTAACATAAGTTTATTATACGATCACATCAAAGCGTCACCTGAAACACCATAGACTCCTTCCTCACTCACGACCATGTGAAACTCGTTACAGCACGCAGACAGCATCCAATTACAGATCAACCAGGCAAAACAGCATGGAGAAATCTTGTGCACCACTGGAACTGATACTGGTTCAGAATGACAGAGCTTTCCTCTCCAGAGAATGTATGTTCTAATACAGAAACAATACTTAGTGGGGGAAAAAGGGCCTTTTTTTCTTCTTTGAAATGCACATACATGCCAGAAAATGGAGATTCCACAAATTCGTTTCAAAAGACAATTCTTGATAAGCTGATTTTGTAGTGTCATAAAAGACTGAATATCATATCTCAGTTTGCAATTTTTAGTGTAAAGCGAACAATGTCAGTTATGAAATAGACATATCACAATTTTTACATTCATTTTTTTTTTTTTTTTTGTACAAGCACAAAGCTTACAATTTTCTTGCACCGTGTTGCAGGATAGAAGCAAGCAGTCCGTGTTTACTTTAAGGCAGGCAACGCTCTTCATCTACAGTGAATTTTCCAGGAATCAGGGGCATACCAAGACCAGTCAACACTCTTCTCCACCATGAAGCACTCCTCGATAGCACATACTCTCCAATACTCTACAAATGCTGCTTAGCAAATAGAAGAAACATTCGAGGGGGAAAAGAGACATACACATTCCACACAGTTAATATTAAGCCCCAGCGCATGGGCAGATTGTAACCTTGTCGTGCTCAACAGAATTCAAGAGTGGCATGATTTTTTTTTTCTTCAGTGCTCATAACTTCAGTCAAAGTGCATTTTTCAATTAGAAATGTTTAGTTTAGTTGATTATTTAACAAGGTAACAGCAGATTTGTTTTTTTTTCACATATGAGAATTAACAAAATGTTGAAATTACACATTGTTACATTAAAAAAAGAAAAAGATGGAATCTGAAATGATAAGAACCACAAATACCACTTTACGTGAGATGGGTGTCTCGCAGTGCGCCACTTATATGAAGGAGGTTGTCTTTGTCAGGTGCAAGCAGTTATAGAGATGTCTTTAATAGAGTATCAAACAAGTGTGATGGTAGAATAGGTTGCATGATGCATGACATAAGTTGTGGCGAGTCAACCCTGCTAGTATGTCAGAGAAAGAAAAGGGAACAAAAAAGGAGAGAAAAAAAACCCTAATCCTACCCAAAGAACATGAACTGCTAGTATAAAATATTAAAGTATGACCAAACAGCAATTGCAAAATCCAAACATAAAAAATATGTGGAGATGTTAAATGAACTGAAAATTAGATGTTATATATATCATCTTCAGAAAAGATATTTTAAAACGTAATACAAGCTCACTTCGCTTTATAGTTTCAAGATTAACGTAAAAAAGTACAACAGAATAGTGTACATCAAACAATGTAGGATTACGGGCAGATGATCCGATTATATTGTAAAATCACAGAAAACAAAAAATGGTATTGAAATTATAATCAAGTGACCGGATTAAAATACCATACCAGGATAGTGTATGTTAAACGGCAATATGAGTATAGGCTGAAGATGATCGGTAGATACACGTAGCTTGATGGTAATCGCAGTACAGAGTTGCATGGGTGCAAACATGTAAAGGCATCTATCTCTAGCAGAAACAAAGATGGAGGTAGACAACAACATATTAAACCCTACATGGGGTTAACCCCCAAAATGTGTAAACAAGTAGTGCTTTTACATGAAGTATGTACAAAATAAAATTAGAAAGCTTTGACAAGAAATCCCCAATATGCAGTAACTTTCATGCATGGGTCTTTACAAGTTACATTTACATAGTAGTTTAGTGCACCAAAAAACAATGTCATGAATTTACAAAAAAACTTTCACCATTCTATGAACGCTAAATCATATTGTAAATAGTTATTTTGTGTACAAAATCTTCAAAATTGCCATAGCAGAAATGTTATGTAGAAGCATCATGAAGCACTCGTGCAAATTTTAATGACAAGAACACACTTCCCTAATTAAATGTTGTTTGATAATTCTTTTCATGCAGCCATTCCTAATTCATTACACTATAACCACTGATAGAACAGATGTACTAGTCACTCTTGATACAAGGTATCTCACATACATGTCTGCCAAACTTTACAGAAATGGGTTACTTCATGGTCTTTATGATGCCATATATGCACTCCCAAGCTCAAGAACGGCAAGTCCAATAGTCTGTATAGCCAAGCTTTGTCCTTTGAGAATCTACTTATATGAAACAGAAGAAAAGGAAAAACCCATCCCTCCCTGACAAAAAAAATATGCTGCACAAATCTTGAAAGTCATATGTATCAAAATACAGTTATTAGAACAACAAAAACGTCAAAAAGGAGGATTTTACGATGAGACTCAAAATATTGAGTGGTGATGACTGCTCATTGGCAGGATGCACGTTGTTTTTTTTTAAAGAATAACTGCACATAGTGCACAAGTATTTTCATGTATTAATTTCAGAACATAGGTTTTGAAGTTAAACCTGAACATAGTAAGCCGTCGCCTTGCTTGGTCAGTAATCCTGCAGACAAATCTGTTAATCCACCGCAGACAGTTCTTTACATTGATGGGTTTTCAAACAAAAGCCAGTGACAGGAAACACCTGAACTTAAGAGAGAAAGAAAAGAACATTTTGCCCACCCCACAACCAACCAAAACAAATCACATGTGCTCCTTTAGATTCACCTAAGAATATTGTGTTCTACATCTAAATAAAATATTGTGAATTATGTTGTATAGCAAATTTTTTAGTTAGGTTTTTATCGAGTGTAGAGTATATAGGATAGGATTTACGTTTTTATATTTTTTTTTTAACGTTTACATAAGCTAGTCATTCAGGAAAAAAAGTATATATTCTTCATTGGAACCTTTTACATGTGTGAAGCTTTTCTTGGTATGATGCTGGCGAGTACTGCAGGAATGGAAGATGCCATCTTGGCTTGAACATATGCTCTTTAAGTACGACGGATTATTCACCTCTTGACCCAAGGGGCACTAAAGCATGTGCACAGGAAAAGACAGAAGGGGAGAAAAAACATGTTGACAGCCAAACATGGCTGCATGCAAAGCTATACAGAATGCAAATACAAATTTTAAGTTTGATCTAAAAGATTAAATCCTTTAAGGATGTACACAAAACTTTTGCAGCAAAGCAAAAAATATTGAAGGAAAAAATGTAAGTCATTTGAACAGAATCATGATGTTCATAATTTTTCTCATTTCTAATCATCTGGAGCATACTAAACGGATTACCGGTTCTTTCAGCTTTAAAGAGATGTGACAGAGCTACATGAAAAGCGTTGCATCTTGATTGAGGCTGATTATGTGAAACTGGTTAGCCAGTGTAGCATTCAGAGCACCTGAGAGAGAAAATGAAAAACAAAAGAACCTACCCCTCCACAATGCCCCAACTACAAATGTTATGTTGCCCGTGCATTTTATGTTTTCTTTACGAGTTTTTATGAGTTCAACTCAATTTATTTTATCATTAAAGTATTTATGGTCCTTATAAAAGAAAAGCTTCTTTTTAAATGTTTAAATTGAAAACATTTCTAGCTAAAGTAATTTTGAGAAGCAAAATATGAAAGGATAGTAATACACTGAATTCTCACTAAAGGTTTCAGTTTTATCGAACTGCAATTGGTTAATCCTGTAATACATACTTGAGAACATGCTGAGATTTATAAAAAAAAGGACAGTGCCAAATCAAACGGTGCCGCCCATGCCATTTTTCTTTTTCAAACGATGACAAATGAATGTTGAAATGTTAAGTTTTGACAACACAAAATGTGTACATTTGTTTATCCATGAATTAGGTAGATACGAGGTAGATGGGTACATACTTATAAAATAGCAATGCATTGGATATTGAAGTTCTATTAGTAGTACATTTGTGATTGATTTCAAGATACAGTCGAGTGACAATGAACGGATACAAGATTACCATTACAAGATGTTTTGCAATGCGCCTGTTTAGTAATGCCAAGTAGCGAGATACATGGATTGCTGAACTCTTTGAAAAAGGTGGGTACGTAGCACAAATGTGGCGTTACAACATGCTTGCTCTCTTGCCTGTATGTTCCTGCATTATATAAATACTGAGACGGAAAGAAAAACGCTGCCTTTCGGCAGAAAACAAAACAAAAATGCACCAAAGACCCTGCCAAATGGAGAATTGTCAACTTTTTTTATACACTAACAAAATTTGCATCAGTAATTAAAAGTAATTTTTTGCAAATCGACACTGCCCTATTACTCACACACCTTTACACAGGGTTAAGAGGAATGAGAACATCGTTTATCAAAACAAAAAGTGATATATATGAATATTAAAAAAACCATGGTTACCAGTTTTGAGCAGGCTATCACCTTAAAGTAAACAGCGCAGATTTGAACCATACACACTTGACGTCGCTCGCGTTGCCATAGCATATCTTGATTTTCCTTGCTTTCATGTAATGCGATGTCAGAAAATTCCTGTATCACTAATGGGTAAATGAGAGTGGGGAATGGGGGGAAAAGACAGAACACAACTGCCATAGGCAGAGTTACAACACACATCCCTATCTACTACATTACAGCATGTTCTTTTTCAAACGCGATCAAATATGGTAAATGTTTGATAAACAGTGAGAAAAGCTGCAAGTTCATTCAAATAAGAACACTTCCCAAGTAGAGTTTACACTTTAAAAAGATGCATTATTTGACTAGAAAGTAAGAAGTAATCAAAACGGAACCATTACCACCGAAAACCTTGCAGATGGAAGAACAATCCATGCGCTACTAGATTCTAAACACTTGGGAGCCAGTTCAGATACAAAATCCACACTTGTACATCTAAAATAAATAAAAAATAAGTTCCCTGCAACGCAAAATACAGATATAGGAAAAAAAAGAGGGGAAAAGCAAACAATGGCTGCCATAGGCAGGGTTATGACATAATGTATGCCCCCCTTACATGGTACAGACCCATAAATAAATATATATGACATTATCTGAACAGTCAGATGACAATATTTATTTAAAAACGTAACGACCAAATACTTGGTTTATGGGGCAAGCGCTACAAATTTGATTCAAACAAATGAAAGTGTGATTATGTTTCAACAACAAAAAGTATTGTATCATAAACAAGAGTATGGGACTAAACGTCTCAACAAACAAATTGACCAAGAAAATCACTGAAGCATAAAAACTGATCACACATGCATGTACAGGATAAAAACTCATCACTGGTACATCACCTCAGCTTTACATAGTTACAGAGTATCCTATACCATATGCCAGGACTTGATGATGGTGTGCAAGGCACTCACATTCCTTCGTTCCACAGCTGAATGTACGCAAAAAAAAGAAAGAAATACATGTCGACTGCCAACTGGCAGGATCGCGCATACTACTCGACTAATGCTTGCTACATAGACCGGAAATCGTATCGCTTGTGTATAATAGCAAGAGGGAGATACAAGAAAGAAAACTATGTACAGATGTAGAGATGAGATTTCTTTTTTTTAATTCCTTATTTTGATACAATATCTTAATTCTAATGAAAACAGGCATATACAGCACTGAAACAAATTGTTGAACAAATATTGGCTTTAAAACTAACATTCCAATTTGAAATGATTTTCCTCACAAAGAAATTTTAAAAAATTACTGTTCACCAAACAATGGAAAATACAATGCTTCCGCACCACCTCTTTACTGTAACTTCGCTTCGGAAGACTCCATGGACAGCAAGCTGGACAAAAAGAGATCCTTAAACCTATCTGCATAGCTCGGGTGCTGAACAGCAGGACTTATACCTGGATAAAACACTAGTAAAGGGAAAAACAAAGAAAAAGACTTCCCTCCCACATCTCCCAAAACGCATGTAAACTACAAATCAGAAATTTCAAGATAGTTAAAAACTAATATGGACATGTAATTTACTGAAATAGCTTGTCTGGACTTATTTTTAAAAGCATATTTTTTACTTTTTTAAATTTTCATTTATAGTTTATTTCAATTTTTAATTTCTCTTTTTCTTTTTTTGGCTTAAGATATTACAATTATCAGGGTTACCAGTTCCTTGGTCAAGAGAGGCAACAATGAGGGGGCTTCAGGTCGCTTGTGAAGGACTCTTCCTAGGAAAACTGCTTATATAGCACGGTCATGTATAATAATTCCATGGTCTTGAGATGGGCCGAATGAAGAGAGGAGGGACAGGATTCGGAACTCTTGTACATACTTCACACTCTGTTCAACAGCTTGAATGAAAACTCCTACTGGCAAAGATTTGAGAAAAAAAGGAGAGAACAGTCCCACCCCACAACAGCTCCATATTTTGTGTCACTTTCAAAATCAACATTTGATCGAGTTTCAAAGACCTTTTCCATTGATGTCCAATTTTGCATTTTTATCCAAATCACATCATTTCTTTTTCAGATCTTGTCATATCACGGCATATATTAGCGAAACGCTTCTGTCACTTCAGATCAACAGTTACAAACAAGGAATTTGCTTTCACGTCATTTGAAGTTCATTCACTTTTTTTCCTTCTAGATATCATCACACACAACAGTATCTTTTATATAATTTCGATCCTACCAAATTTACATTTCATGATTTCAACATCTACGTGTAACTGGACTTGAACCTTGACCAGGACATGGCGCAATGGGTAGTAGCTTATGCATGAACATTATGGCTCCTGGTGACATACATCTAAATGGCAAATATGGAAGAGAAGAAACAGAAAAAGAACATCCCCATCCCATGTTGATTCCTACATCAGGCCTTTCATAGAACTTGTGGGGTCTTCCAAACATCGTCATAAAATTGAAGTTTCATAAATTGATCCTTTCCTTTGTATATCGACAATTTTCACATTTTTAATTTGGCTTCTGTTCATCTTAGGCCAACATCAAGAAGATGATCCAAATATTTTTTTTCATAAACATGAAACTACAGGTACCGTTTTTTATATATGAAATCAAGTAATCACCATCACTTTCAGATCAAACGTTTCCATTCAAATTTCTTAGAAATTTATTCTGTTTGAATAACTTTAATTCCAGATCACATCAAACTTTACTTCTTTCAGCATAAATTTGTGCTCCTCCTTTAAAATTTGAACATCTACTTGTAACTTGACTTGGAACCTTGGTCAGGACACGGCTCAACAGGTAGTATGCAGAAAAACAAGCCAGTGCTCTCTTCATTTCTTGAAAAGGAACAAGTGGGAAGAAAATGGCTCCTGATGGCACCATTCCTAGAGGCAAATACAGAAGAAACAGAAAACAGAGATCCCCATCCCGTCACATTTCCCCCAGATCAGATCTTGAATACTACTTGTGGGAGGTCCTACAAACATCTTCTTATAAAGGAAATTTCGTGATTGATCCACTTCTTCTAGTAGGTAGTCCAAATTGACATTCCTCTGCTTTTTTTTTCTTTTTCTTTTTCAGTTTTCTTTTTGTCCATTATTTTCAATTTTCAGCTTCCATTCATATGATTTTTCCTCACATCAAAATGATCCAAACAATAAAGATGAGATGATCTATCCAGTTACTAACTTACTGAGACATGCATATTGAAGTAGCAATGATCCACTTGAACTTTTTCTGGAGTGTAGGTATAAAAAAAGAAGAAAACAAAGAGAATCCCCTCCCGCAATACGATGTCCAGAACAAATCTCCTTTAAAAATATCACGTTCTTTTCCTTTCATACTTCATCTTTTTGATTGTAGCACGAGGTTGACAGGTTGAACAGCTGAGAAAAGGAATTGAATTGCATCTGACTAGTGTTGTATGAAGAGATATGTTCCACTTTGATTAGAGGAAGAGATAAAAACAAAGAACTCCCCACCCACAATGATTCCATGCTGAGATCAATTAATGAAGACATCTCCAAATGAGTGTTGAGCTTTAAGAACGTAATCAAGACTTTTGAAAACCATTATTTCAATTGTTGAGATTTTTCCCCTTAAAAAGTCTGCGATTTTAAGTACTTCAAGTCTAATTTTCTTCAGAAACATATCACATTCCAACTAGATCTGATCCTTATGCTTGCTTGCCTGATGCCAAATAAATCTTGCATCTCTAGGTCCTGAATATGAATGCGACTGTCCTGGACGTTTACAGAAAAGGATTGGCTTGGAGTAGGTAGTAATCTTGGTGGTCATGTTTCCCTATTGGTGCACATAGAAATGGAAGGAAAAAACAGAACACAAAACACCCTATCCTCCAATAAACGAAATAGGAATTATGGTTACAGACATACCTCTTCAAAAGAATAGCACTGTTTTTTTTACTTTGTCATGATTTTTTTTTAATAACTTGATAGAGATGATTCAAGGTACAAAAAGTATTTATACGCTGGGGAGGGCAAAAACCACTTCACACAAGGACAAAAAAAAAAGCATGATTGTTCAGATTGTATTTAATAAGAGGGGCCTAAACATGGCAGTTCTACCCTGTAGGCTTACTTTATTCAAGAACTTCATTACATTTTTAAAATACATTACAATGTGAGGCTGGAATTACAAATTTCAGGGAAAACTAAAATCTCTTCTGGCTTATCATAACATCTAAGTTAAATGTTATTGGACCAAGTTGTACATGTTACCATATTTATCAAACCCTTTCGTTAAAAGCCTTTGTAGAAAGAATTAAAAGGTCGCCTGATGCTCATTCTGTTTTAAGATTGGGTCTCACTCTCTCCATTTGTAACTTGAACTTTATCTTGTACACAATAGGGTCATCACAACTCATGTAGGTTAACCTGTGGAAAATGAAAGGAAAGCCCAGTCACAAAAATAAGTTAGACTGCCTGAGAACACCACGTATAAATCACTTCACTACAAGCATTCGACTCCCTACTCTTTTATGAGGAATATATATTCCCACCACAGTCAAAGAATTTCTCAAGGTAGATCCCATCTAAATTTCAGTCAACTCAAGCACTCAAGTGACTCACACAACGGATTGATGTATAAAAGCAATATAATCAGAGCCATCAATCTTAAACTATTCAAATGCTTGTCCTAATTAAACCTTAAAAAGCAATTCCCTTCTTTTTCAAATTTTGGGTGGTTTTATTTGAAAGGGTATTAAACAGTGAGATGCAGATGAAAACTTTACCGTTTCCTTCACTGATTTTAAAAATTGTTGGGTTTAAATCATCACTTTCAAATCTGCTCTTTAGGTAAATGAAAAAAAAACACCTAAGCTCTTCATCAATGAAATGTAAGTAACTTCCTTTTGTCTGGAAGACAACACTAAAGTCAACAGTAAACATGTTACTGTGCAATGCCAATACAAAATATCTAGACCTACATGTATGTACAGATGCAGACGACACTTTTATTTTTGGTATTTTTTCTTTTACTTTTCACAAAAGTTCTATTGAATGCCCTTCCCTTGTCGATGTCATGTCTCTGTCCCATACAAACACACTACAGCCAGCCCCTTCAATGACAACACTACAGAGTACAGACTACAGACAGTGACTCAGTACCATACTGCCTTTTTTTACTGGAATACTGCATACAGTCAGGCACAAAATCACAACTTGGTCACTACTGCAATGGGTTAGCCCCATCTTCATTTCCCTACAACTTTTGTCCACTCTACGTAATTCAATAATTTATTCACAAAACTAGTTTCATAGGCCCTACTCCCGAGTCCTAGATCTATAAACTACAGACAGTATTCCACAACCCTTCCCGAATTGCATGTGTAATGGACGTGGCAAGTGCATAGTTACCACATTAACAACATGAATAACACAGGAACATTTGACATGGTTGATCTGTATGTCAGAATCGTCAGAAATAACATCCAACTAGCTCAGTCCCCAACTTATTTCGAGTTGAAATAGTCACGTCCAAGAGTATGCTTACCATGCTACTCCACAGAAAAGGCGTCGCACATCTCCAGGTTCCGCAACTTCCACATCAGCATCCGATTTCCATCTTCATCATCACATTCACAGACTGTCCGCAACAAATCACATCCTGAATTAACTTCTACATTTTCTCTTATCTGCTTCTAAATAACATAACCTAATATTTCAATTAATGTTTTTTTCCAGAAGTTTCTAGATACATATATCTACATTTGGTTTTAATCACAATGAGAAGATCCACATTCTTTCAATTTGACTTTCGAGCTCGGCTTTCAATTTCAAATGCAGAGACAAAGAATCATCGGCAGGCTGCGTAGAAACAACCGCAAAATTTCTCAAAATATCAAAAGCATGAAATGACCTTACGTTACGAAACCAGCAGAGATGAATACAAACATAAATTTTGCTGATAATTTGAAAAACATGTGAGAGGCATCGAAATTCATCTTGCCAAACTGTGCCAAAATGTCGCCAAAATTGAAAAGCAAAGACAAGCCACGGACAGGTTCCAGTAACCAACAACCATGAAGCAGCCTGACGCTGTAAAATTCTCTCCGTATTTATACGAAAGCGGCCCACGCTCGACCGTTTAACACAAAATGCTTTCGCGGTTGAAAAGTAGTTCATTTGATTCTCCTCCATTTACAGGGACGCTGTCGTTCAATTCGGATTAAAATAATAAACCGATCATTTGATATAATAATTAATCAATATGGTTAGTTGTATTTTAAATAAGCTTTATACATCATGAATACCGTATTTTTATTATGACTTACATACAAAGGCTCTGTAAGATCGTATGTCATTATATAGCTAAACCTCAATTTAATCGTAATTTTACACCTATATTTCTGATAAATATACTTGACTTTCATGATAACCTTTATATTAACCATAACATAAATTTATTCACAGTGACGTTGGTAGTGTTTCTGTGACAAGATGTCAACGCACGAAAGCAAAATCTACAAATTACTTTACTTAACTTTTCATTTTCTAGAGTTTTCTAGATTTAGTGCAGATCGCGCAAGGACATTTCTTATTTCCCATGTGATGCGGTTCATATTGTGACGTATGAGCTATGTCGACAGGATTGTTTACAGTTTGTGGTCGACCGAAACACGTCGACAAAACGTCGGAGTGTACATGTATACACACGCCCAACTAAGGCACCGTACCCCCACTCTGTCATTCTGACTCTGATTATTCAAAAATAAAAATAAACAAGAATTTCTTGTTTGGCGGAAATTGATTTAAATTGCCTGTGTTTTTAGTTGTCTTTGTTCTAAGGATCGATGTTGTATTATCGTTCGTTTGCGTTTGTTTATTTGATTTAATTGTTTGGTGTCATGCATGGGATCACTAGCATATTGTAAGCCTAGGATATGGCTTTGGCGCATATAGCCGTTTTAAGATGAATATATATATATATATATATATATATATATATACATATATATCCCGAATGATATAGCCTTATTATATTTTGTTATTTTTTTAAGTTGAAAAATAATCAACGTGTATCTATTGGCCTATTTTTCATTATTTTTTTCAATTTGGGGGAAGAAAAATAGATTCCGGTCCTATACATAAAATATGGCATATTTATAATATTATTTTCAGGATGATTTATACAACAGCTGTCGCAAGAACGCGGGAAATATGCAGTGATATTAATGGCCAATGACTAATAATATTTTACATTGCTCTTGCGTAATCCACATGGGGCATGCCGCATGTGGATTACGCAAGAGCAATTCACGTCGCCTACGCCGCCATGTACATGCTCCCGTTCTACATGACAGATTTATTGTTTAAGAGTGGTTTTTATGAGATATTGGTAATTCCAATGTCCCAAACATATTTGTATATAGTCTTTATGTATATACATGTGTTTTAAACATAATTGTATAAGTATGACACGCAAGCAGCTGCTCACCCTCCCCCTATCAATGATCTGCATATCAGTCAGACCGCAACGCCCGCGATAATTAGGCACACTGACCGAATTTACACAGCACCCGGAAATGGGATAAATCCTCAAATTTCGTGTCCCGCGAATTGCGAGATTTCGCGAGACTTTTGCACAGGTCAACAAACTTTATCACAGCTGCTTTGGCTTTCACTGTGCTGCTTAGCATGTCAGGGTAAGTGTATCTCCAGACTTTTCCACGGATTTTGATATGAAATTTTCCTAATTTTACCGCATCTGAGTGATTGTAAATATTCATTGAAATGTGTCCATATTTTCCTTCTTTCGTAGGAGGTATTCTGACATTACCTTGCATTTAGCGTTTTCCTGACCGATATAAGCGATGTTTTTCCCCAATTGTTTGATTTTTCACAACATCAATGTTGGCAGATGTGAGAAATCGCAGAGTTCGATCGATGCACGATGTATTTTATTAGCTTTTATGGCCATGAAAGTTGCACATTTTTCGGTTTTAAACCGGAAGTTGTGTGACGGCCACGTTAAAATCACGAATTTTTGCCGATATGGCGCGAAAAGTGTATGTTTGGCCAACATGGCCGCACTTTCGTAGTCATCACCGACTCACCGTGACCGGTCCCATACGTTGCCTTTTCTGTACCCATCCGGCATAAAAGCCATATCTGATCTGGGGCCCTCGACTTACACTAAATACATGTATAATCCCATTATTAGCAAGCTTTCTTGATAATATTATTAAGGCTAGGTATTTTTCAATTAGTTATGCTTAATCCATTTTATTTTGACACGAATTTAACAGTCAACTGTGAGAGTTAAACACTGACTCTGGAGTCTGGTCAGACTCTGATAATTATAATATAAATTATATTTAAATTTAGGGATTCTCAAACTTTGGTTCTGCCTTCTGGCTCTGGCCAACTCAAACTTAATACAACCAGCCATAGAAATAAGCAGCATTTCCCTTGTGCGAGTTGTATTATGATTATGAACAAATCAGAATTAAAACAAAAAGCCAAAGTTAAACACTTAGGCTACATTTTACAACTTGTGCACATGAGGAAAAATGAAGTGAAAACCTCATGAATCTGACACTTGTAATTTGTTTTCATTTAAAAGATAAATTTGAATGCAAGCCAGTTTTGTCTACCATAAATGGCTAGCTACTTTGATCAGATCTTTTAAAATCCCCATACATTGAACTAAGCCATTTTATATTCCTTATCATTTGTTGTTGTTTTTCTGACAGATGCACTCAACCATCGAAACTTGCGGAACATTGACAACAAGTTTTTCGAAAGACACAGACTTCACACATCAGTCTCCATTGCATTCCTGGATCAACATTTGCTGGACTCCATGCCTTTTTCGTTGAAGACTCGACAGAAGTTTTACTTCACATAGGAACTAACAAAGTTCGGAGGGGGAGTTTGGGAGCTGAGAAGGACGAGAAGGATTTTGTTCAGCTTATCCTTTCAGTAAAAGAAAAATCCTTTTCAAGTGATTACATTTTGTATCTCTGATACTTCCAAGGTGGGATCCGGAGCTTTACATGAATGAAGCATTTATTATAATAAAAACTGATTGAACTGTCACCGTTATACAATTTAAAGATGTTTTACTCTGATAATACTTTTATTCTCAGCGATACATTTTATGCACGTAATGGTCTAAATATACAGTACATCATGTCAAAGTCATTTTATAAATAAAATATGAATATTATAAAATGGAAATGTTAAATGTTATTCCTAGTCCTATTTCATTTATAATTATTTATCATTAGTAGTAGTTTTAATAATGTATTTTTGTTTAACCGTTGTCTGTTTACTTAGCTATTCAGAAGAAACCAGAGCTAGTTTCTTCTGGGTTAGTTAGCATGAATGTTGATTAAGAAATGTAAATTACACAGACATGTTAAAGATATTTTTGAGATTTGTATTTCATCCAAATATAGTACCTACACAAGGTGAACATATTAATGTAAATAGTCAAGCATTGACATATTTTGATAGGTTGACAAATTGTAAGAAAATGTAGAAATAATGGAATGGAAGCAGATCTACTGGTATGTAACATTCTCAAAGTATCAATAATAATAAAAATTGTAAACTGTAATGAAGTGTAAAGCTTATAAATTTCAATTACAATCACGATGATGATGATGATTATGATGACGATGGTGATGGTGGTGATTATGATGGCTTTGGTGATAACGATGACAGTGATTATGATGATGATTATGATGATGGCAATGGTGACGATGGCTATGGTGATAATGCTGACGGTGATCATGATGGCTATGGTGATAATGATGGCGATGATTATGATGATGGTGATGGCGATAATCATGATGGCTATGGTGATAACGATGACGGTGATCATGATGGCAATGGTGATGGCGATGATCATGATGGCTATGGTGATAATGCCGACGGTGATTATGATGGCGATAATCATGATGGCGCTTTGGTGGTGATCATGATGGTGATGTCGGTGGTGATGACGATGATGGCTAATTGGCTATGGTGATGATAATGATCGTGATGGCGATGATGACTTTGATGATTGTGATAAATGGTGATAATGATGTTGAAGGTGAAAATTAGAATCTTATTAGTTTTATTTGTGCCTTTTCAACCCACCGCACATTAAATTTCTATCCGATGGTCTGCATTAACACATATAAACAAAAACAGAAAATAAATTATCAGATATATATTCCGGGTCACTATAAAACAAAATCAAACGGAAAAGAGAATAGGGAAAGAATTTTTAATTATTTTATTTCCAAAAATACACATCAACCGGAGTTACATAATTGATAAAAGAACCATCAAATAAAATATTACCATCAAAGAATGCCTGGGGATGAATTACCAACATAAATTAATGTTTAAGGCTCTTCTCATTATAGTCCATGGTTTACAAATAAAAAATAAAAACATTTCAGAACTTTTACAACTAACCGCTTGCGATACAACCATGAAATTTTTAAGCAGGGATGGGAACAATCATATTTTCATTTTTCAATCACAATACCAATACCAATCGCATCTCCCCCCCCCCCGAAAGTTTGTATTTTCACAAATATACATTTGAGAAAGAAAATGTGTCTTCTTTGTTAAAATGATACCAAAGCCTGGCCAAAAACATCTTATATAGACACTTAAATCCTCCCCATTGTCCCCTATTCATTCTAGAGCTGGTATTCTATATTGTACTTGATTGTACTTGAGTACGTATCCGCATCCAACTTGTACTTTCTTTACACTTCTATTATTATGAAGCGCATGAGTATCATACACAATAATAAGTATGTGGGGCAATACAAAGCCTCTACGTCCGGGGGTTACACACCCGAGAGTAATACGAGAATATATCTAATCACCGTCTATCCTCCGTGCGTGTTCATGTATAGCGCACGGACTGGTTGGACCGCACAGTACATCGATAATCGACGCAAGGCTAGATATAACGTAGTATCCCCCGGTTGACACATGACGTCATACTCGGATGACCCACGCATATCGTTTGTGTCACCGCTATTGAATATGTTGGAATGAACATGGTGTTGAATTTACCGTGTTCCTGACCGATATAAAGAAATACAACAAAGGAAACAGTGATGGTTTGAAAGTTTGTATATTTATCATCACAATGAACCAAATTACTGTTTGATGCAGTGGCGTTTTCATATTTTTTTAATGCTGAATATCGTAAAGTTGCTATGTTTTTGACTGTTTTAAATGCTCTTTTTAAAGCATGTTAACGTAAAAAAAATATCTTGATGTTTTTTAAAGATAGATTATTTGGTCTATCTTCTTCATATTGGTACATAAATAAAAAAAAACCATAAAGAAATATTTATGCAATCGCAATTTTCATGTACCAATGTATTCTGCTTATTGTACGTTATTGCCGTACAAAGCTTGCATACGACTTGTGTAAATACGTGCGAATTCGCGGGCGCTGCGGACTGACTGATATCCGATATGCCATTGAAAGAATCCTATCCTGCCCAAATTTCCAAATTATATTTTCTAGAATGAAAAGAATTATTTGTGTATGGGTATTGCTATTTTAAATTTTGTAAATCAATGTTCTGTACACAAATTGAGGACACCCCCCCCCCCTAAAAAATAATGCCTAAGCAGCGCAATAATTTATTGAGAATTAATCAATATTTGAATATTATACTTTATAGCAATGTCACTAAATGTCACTAACCATTTCCCCTGAATAGATCAGAGTCGGTTAATTTCAGCTTCATAATTTGTTTTATCAAGGTAGCAACACTGACGTCATAATAACGTTTTGTTGTTCAATGATGCATGCATTCGAACCAAAGACAAGTAGATGATGACAATTATTCCAAATAATCCCTCAATCACACAGTTGGAATTCGATCAATAATACTGCAATAATCTTTTCTTTCTCTTAAATGTGAGTCATGTATTACTTGCAATCATAATCAATTAAAAATGAGAAATAAAATCCAAATTATAAACATTATTCAGCACAAATATATCACTCACTCAAAAATCCTATCATCTAATAAGTTTTAAACTCTAAAGAATAGAAAATTAATGGATTGAAAAGGATGATTCAAGTTGATTACAGTACTTGCTTTAGTTGTTTCAAGGCAGTGTGTGACTAAGTAAGATATCAATACATGTATAACTATTTTTAAAAAGACATCGGAAATCTCTTAATTAATCAATAATCACAAGTTTCTCTGATATTTATCAACGAGTCAACAGACAACTGCAACATTATCGTAGGGAGTTTTATTCATTTTCATACAAATAATTTCACTAAATCATGCTCTCAAAATGATTAAGATCAATTAGGCTCATAAGTTTAGTTTGTTTTAGCATATTCTTTTTTCTTTGTTCTTTTTCATTTTATCATTTTAACATGCTTCAGTCCATTATTCTTCACCATCATATTGATTTCGGGCTTTTATTTCCATATTCTAGAGAGAAAACCCGTAATGTGTACTGTTATTCTCCTTTTGGTGTGTGTGTGGGGGGAGGGAGGGGGCGCCTCTCAAGGAAATTATCCGCATCTCTCTAAAATAATGTTGTTTTAATGTATGTAGGCATTACATAGGCTTGTACATAGATATCTTCATTCATCAATATATTTTTTGTTGCAACTGTAGTTTTTTGCAAGTTCTTTGATACAAACTGGTGATGATATAATTAACTAAACCATGGTTGATAAAAAATGATATTCAAAATATAAGACATGTTCCCGATTCTCT
This sequence comes from Mesocentrotus franciscanus, assembly GCA_037976565.1. NCBI lineage: Eukaryota > Metazoa > Echinodermata > Echinoidea > Camarodonta > Strongylocentrotidae > Mesocentrotus > Mesocentrotus franciscanus. The sequence continues at coordinate 30,868,992 of CP137669.1, read as the reverse complement.
TCCTCTCTCTCTCTCTCTCTCTCTCTCTCTCTTTGTACATAGAGGGTTAAAAGATGGTCCTTAAAATGTACAACTCTCTTGTCGACATTATGGACAGAAAGTAAAGAATGCACCCCTTTTCCCTCCCGTCTTGGCGTCCCTGTATGATCACGTTGCATCAGATGGATTGCCCGTCTCGGGTATCTTGAGCTAAATATTCGGCTTGATAATCTTACTGAAGATTCCATGCACTTAAGTAAGTAAGATTATGACTCACACTGATCTTGACACAGCTGTCGGCTGGTAAATTATATAAAGATTATAGGTCTATTGATGTCTAGAGTGATATAATATTAGAACATTTCTCTTGTACTTTCTATTTGTATTTTGTATACTTTGGACTTTAGTACAGGTTTTGAAAATCTTAATGCGTGGATGATAGAGGAATACAAAACATAATAATGTCTCTCCTTGTGTTGGTGTTGAATGTTAATAAGACACCATTTCCTCTTCAAACAACCAATACCCTTCAAACTTCAAAGCCATACGTAAGACACACCTTATGCTTGGTGGTTACAATTAATAGTTTCCCTTCTTAGAGTTCACCTTTTAGTTCATTGGCTTCATATATATTTTATTGATTTACTTTGGATCTTTTAAATAAAAATATTTTGTAGTCACCTTGAGCATCTTTAGAGATGGGTGTGCATTTTATAAATATTGTCATCATAATGATGATCATTATCTTAGATGTGTTGGGGTGAAGATCATTGTATTAATGCAAAGTAGCATCATAAGAACATTAAGTTATTTTTGTTTATGTATTTGAACATATTTCATGTTATAACTCTACCGAAAATCATAATGCATGTGTAATAAGGTAATACAAAATATTTAAAAATGTCTCTATATGTTTTTGTTTTATATAAAACTGACTTGCAACTTCAAAATCTAATATCGACTCCAGGATAACAAGAGCTGACACACATAACAAGAGCAGCATGCCATGACTTTGTTTACTCCAGACGAGGGGCCAAATGGCATGGTGCCAAAAGTTGAGATTATGGTCCAAAGTGACAAATTTCGACCTCACTAAATATAATAATTTCCCAGGCAAGCTAACCCTAAGCGGGTACATTGACCTAAACTCACCTATACGACTGATACATGTGTTATTTGTATCATAATTTTGAGGGATCGAGCCCCCCACCCCAGCTCTGAGCTCCCCTGGTTGTATTCTAAATCTCTCCCAGGTACCAAATTTAAAGACGTATAACTTGCCCAACACCTCCAAATATAAGTTGTCTTATAAAGCCAGACCTTGCGGTCAGACTTCATAAACTGCATGGGGGATTATTGTTTGGGCAATTTCCTGCAGAGTAGCCTATATATTTAAAGGAATATTGTAGTCTGTCTGATTCTCTTCCATATCCCAACGGTGAACCACATTGCCCCTAATTCTTGAGGAATATGCACTAAATTGCTTTGCGTAAGGAAATCTTTATAACAGGATGTGAAAAACGGGGCCTTCAACGCTCAGTTCCTTTTTAGAGAATGTGTGGTCCATTTGCCTAATTCTTCCTAGTTCTTTGTTCTCCAGTTTGGTCCATGCAGCGTGCATGATTAGGCCTACATTGTCTCTATTTCTTCATGAACAATGTATTACTCGTGACAAAAGATATAAAACATGCTTCCATTAACATAAAGACCTAAATCAGCATACCAGACAAAACCATCCCCAAGCGTCCTGTGATGATGAGTCGTCTGACCCTAGCTTCCTGCAGCAGGAAAACAATCAACCCAACAAGAGCCAATCCGCATTCAGCCGGTTCCCTATCCATGCCAACCAATCAAAGTAGAATTTGAACTTGGCAACCGTCCAAAATGAGCTGTTGCTATGCTGAAGATTTTTTTATTGTTGTTATGCTAAACTAGTAATGTAGTGCATAGTTATATCTCCCTCCCCAGAGCATAATCAAGAAAATGAAATAGCGACCCATGCAGCATGACCGAAAAAAAATGTGTCTGCAAAGATTATTTATGGTGGGACTGGGTGAACCATGTCTATATTTTCACGGAGGAGGACATTTTTCTGCACCACGTGCCCCCTCCCCCAAGGAAAACAAAATGATAGAAATAAATAATTTGAAAATCCCAAAGCGTAATGAATAATTGTGATATTGGCCCGAAATAAATAAATACCGAAGGCACTGATTATGAATATTTACATTCTTATGCTTCAAAAGTAGTCTACCAAATCAATATTTAATTAGCTCTATTATGCTCGTGTGTATCATGAATAATGTATGACTCTCCCCAAGTTGCCATATTTACACCCTATACATATTATATATTATACAGAACAATTCAAATTATCAAACTATCATTGTTTTCATAATTATGAAAAGTATGATCATGTACTTATGCACGCACATGACCACATTATTCCAAGTCTATATTATTATCATGCGGTAGACACGGCTTTTCTGAATCTTCGCCCTTTGCAGCATGCGTTACTATATCCAAAAATAGATAATGAGATTCACGATTATTGGTCAAGACATGCATGTCGTGACTTGTGATGTGTTCCGTTGTCAGAAGTTTATACCGAAACCTTACGATGGGGATAGAGACATCCTTAAACGTAATTATACATAATTAATGTTTTTCGATTATGGAAAATTTATAATAGAATGATCTTGTAATAGGGTCTAGGCAAGGCAGTTATCATCATCGTACCATACGTCGATGATAATTATACCGACTGGTACTATTTCCATATACATGATATTTATAAATAGGGTCAATCCTCTTTGAGACCTAAATTATTTGTACACTAGGCATGTGAATAGAGATTTCCAGGCAAATATCATTACATTTTGTGACTATTTCACTACAGAATGATACAATATTAATAGTAATTATTATTTCAACTTCAATTTATCTAATTTTCAGAATTTTCCAAATTTGATGTCATATGTTATTTCGAAATGCACTTAACTAAAAGGTGAAATGGGTAGGAATCATGAAATCAAACGAATTACGAATGGGGTCGTGCTTTTAGGCCCCACGATAATATGTGAAACGTTATTATGACGAAAATCATTCCTGGATTCCCCTTGAAATATGAGATGTATATTTAGACATAACATTGCTCAACTACCCTACGCAATACACGATACGTATTTTGAGACAATGTCATAGCTCAATTACGTTTATACGACGAGATTCAGTCCTTACGAAATACATGAGGTATGTCGTATTTAGACAATTCAACGTTGGTATAACGATGTTTATATTTAGACATAACATTGCTCAACTACCCTATGCAATACACGTTACGTATTTTGAGACAATGTCATAGCTCAACGTTTATACGACGAGATGCAGTCCTTACGAAATACATGAGGTATGTCGTATTTAGACAATTCATCGTTGATATAACGATGTTCATTTATTACGCAATAATATGTAATTATAGACATGTTATAAATAGCTCGACATCAATACAGTATTCATTCACAAAAAATATAACAGGGTGATTCACCTATGACCATGTTGATGACGTGTATTTCCTAATAAAAATAATATAAATAAACGGATATTACTCAGACATGCCACTCAACGTTAACATGACTGATCACACCTTCGCATCTCCAACGAAATACCAGAAATGTATGCCTATATTTAGATTTAAAAAAACGAACAACATTTAGATAAATTTACATTATCAAATGCATTTCAACGTTTTACTCCCGGATTTTAACTGATTATTTAAAAAAAAATCAATGTAAGGTGAATGTTTATGAATTAAGTATTTAAATCCTCTTGGTGTTATTATTGCTGTTGAATGTGTTTATATTCATTTTACATATCCTTTTAATGTTTTTGAATTGTAAAATTATTGAATACATTACATGAATATTCATTACTATGAAGTAGATATAGAAAAAAAAATATTTATAGTTCAATGTATTATCTTACGAAATATAAAAACCATCGCTCAACGTTGATGTAACGATTTTCTTTGCTTACGAAATACCAAATGTAAATTTGGACAGTTAGAATAACTCAACGTTTTATGGATATTCATTCTTTACGAAATACAAGAGATGTTATTCAACTAAACGTTGATAATACGTTCATATCTCTGCCCCTCCCTCTATAGCTCTCTCCCTTTTACTTTTCTTTCCCGCTTGTTCACAACGTTCCCACTTTGTATTTCTATCCCTTGTTTTATTTTATTTCGTATTGCTTTATTTGTCTTCTTCTTGGCGTTTTTCTTACTTTCCATTCTCGTTTATCATAAAATATTACGTACCATATCTCCTTTCTTAATTGCTTTCCTTGTAATTACTCTTTCTTTCCTCAGAAGTAGTGTTAAAATAAGCACTTATCCTTTTATTTATTTTATATACAATTGGTTTTGCTGAGGAAAGCACATAACTTTTCCCTCATTTCAAAATTGTTAACGCTATGTTAAATAAAATACGTTATAACCCTCATTATAATCATATGTTTTTGTCAATACCTTCTGTATATACAGATATCTAAATTTATATACACACTACAATTAATTGGGACCTACGGAATACAAGCTTTGCTTTTTAGTAGATCCCCCACTTTATTTAGCTTTTTTACTGTATTTATCATACCGGTACTTATGATTGTATCATTTTAGTATTACCATGTACATAATGTTTCTATATCGCATATTTAGTTATAATTATTACCATGTATATTATGTTCAATTATGTTATTTTTGATAAAGTGGAAACAAATATACTTGAAACTTGAAACTTGAAACAAAAGGTATTTACATAGCCATATAACGTAAATAAAGACCATGTAGAATTTGATGTGTCATTATAGGCATAGCTCAACGTTGAACTAACGTTCATCGATCGTTTACCCGACGAAATAGTGACGTCATTTTACCCCGCATTTTACGTAGGCATGCATTAAAAACGTTGAGCTAACGATCGTCGTTGATCTTACGACGCAGAAGAATAGTACACTTTAACAGTTGTAGAGCATGATTGTGTTGTGTGATTAAAGGTATAGACCAGTTTTGAAAACGCTCCCCTCACAAAAAATGAAATGGAAGCTCTTATTACCAATCATGTGAAAGAATATGTTTTGACTAATACGTGATGATACAAATTTTGCCGGGAAACCGCCTACTAATTGATATATTTGATAGATTATCATATCGATCCGGACTGGATAGATATCGCGTAGTCCCATATACATCTTTCTGTGTACAGTGCTTGTAACTTTATCAAGACTGCAAATGGGCCATATTTCTTATCATTTTGATGATTCCAGAACCTTGCAGTACACACCAATACTTATATGCTAGATGATCAACCTTTTCTGATCGATTCCACAACGTTTCTTTCACAATCGCATGACCAGAGCTGGTCTATACCTTTAAGAAGACTAATAGCATTTGAAGATTGTAGGGCTCGAACTATTTACAATCAAAATAACACGAGACATTGTGCCATATCGTCATCGAGTTGCTTGTATTGGAAATGATAATACAATCACAGATTGTTTTCTCAATAGCATCAATTAGTATCAATGTCAATAGAACCGTCATTAATTCCTTATAATGGGCACTTAACTGGCCCAAAGCCTCCATGAGACCCTTTTCACACATACTCGCTCAAAAATAATCGCAGTTACGTAAATAGTGTTATATAAGCGACATAATTATTTTCAAAACTGTCCTGCCCCCATCCTGAACTTGTAACTCGACACCCCTGCTTTGCATACATCAACTTCAGACCAGAGATAATAGTTTAGTTAAACATTGAGACTGCCATCAATTTTTGACTGGAGATCAACTTTTTTGCACGGTTCGTCATATCCCTCGAATCTTCTCCGATAATAATTATTCTATTGACATGATAAACGTTTTAGGAGCGGATTTGTGTATAATATAATAATATACAATAATTGTCATTATTATCATTATTTCATTATTATTATTATATGATTATCGTTATTATCATCATTATTGTCATTATATTATAATCATTATCATTATTATTATTATTATTATCATTAACATTATTATCATCATCATCACATTCATCATCATTCGTATTACAGTATTACTATTATCATTAAATGGGAAGTGAACTTTGGGCGACTGAACCTGGGCATGGATTATGATGACGTCATCATTATGACACATCGATCGATGTTACGTGCAATATCACAAGTCAGTTTTCGCTTGTGGTTGTTTATCAACCTCGCTTTTTTCATCAATTCTTTGAATTTGGTTATTTCGGTGTATCAAGTGAGAAAATATATCTATAGTTATAGGAAAGAATTTAAAGAGCATGTTCTCTGGAAATGTTACTGGAGCACGGGCGAAGTTCCCCCTCTCCCGCAAAAAGAAAACTCCAGTCTGGCATAATTTATGTCTTAATTGAAGGGATCCAAATTTCATTCATAACTATTTTGATTATTTTTTTTAATCCTTGTTAATTTTTTGTCATATCCATACAGTGTTCTTGTTTAAAGGTAATTAATTTGTTTTAAATGTCAAACTATATATGCATGAACTGTTATTGAAAAATCAGTCTTTGGTCTCTTTACATGCAAGGATATTTGTCAATAAGCCAAAATTCAAAGAGGAAATGTGCCAACTGATCCTATATATCCTTTAACTCCCTGCATAATCCCGGCTGTCAGGCTGCATAGAAGCGGTTTAGGGAGTGGGGGGCAGTGAGTGTGGCGTGAGAAAAGCATTCAACATACTGGCATATCTTCGCCGTGCATTTCAGACCCTGGGCCGCGGCTAGGCATGAATGTTACACTTATCATCGCCTCATCATGTTCTCCATGCCTATTCGAGCCATGCACACGTTGCATACATTTACATAGTATTTGGTCGGAACTACTTCAACCCATATCACTTAGCATACATTGTCAGACCTGTACATGATACTTCTAATCAGACCTAGCGTAAACAGCATGTTGATTTAATTAAAGCTGAAGAACGACATGTGTTAAAGTCGATAATTCCAGGCTTGCTAGCAAAGGAAACGCCAGATGAACCTATATCCTCTAACATAAAACTATATTTTATCCACACTGTTTGCGAACTGAGCCAATGCCGAATCGATGTACAAGTTCAAAGGTAACATTACTATTCGACATGATCATGCAAACCAATCAGATCCCTAGATGGCTTGGCAACATTCCAGATGGCTAGCTGTTGCCATGCAGAATTTTGGAAAGGAAATCGAGGACATGAGCACTACTCACCCTCCCCCTACCTGCTCCAGAGGTGAGAGGGGTACAGGTCTATAAATTTAAAAAAAGTTATAAACAAATCTTTTATAAGAAGAAGGGGGAATCAACTATGTCTGAACTCAGAAACAAATGAATTTTCACTAATTTTTCATCCCCCTGGGAGTCACGTCGGTGATCACTCGTTTAGGAGTGGATATCGATTTGTTTTAGAGTGCTCTCTAAAAGGAAAAGAGTGAATTTTCACTTAGTTTTCACTAGATACTCATTCTCCAGAGGAATCACAGCAGTGATCACTCGATTATTTTAGGGAGTGAAGCGTTATTGTTATTAAAAAAACCTCTAACACGCAAAAATTAAACAAAACTAACAAATAACATCAAAAACAAAATAAAATGGTAGTGGCCATTCGCCCCTGCTCCCAGTAACGCTGCTCTAGCCTCCTCAGTAGGCTAGATTGTATTACAGGCCTATACCCATCCGGAACAGGAACCTGTCGTCGGTGGCAATGATCTGAACAAATACGAGGGAGCAGAGCAGAATGGGGTTGATCTGCTAGGTCTAATTATATATAGGGGTACCCATTATTCCGAAATTATGAAGTCAGTTAAACAATAACCAACACGTTGGGAGTGTATCAGTAATTTAATTGACTCATTTGATTGGCCAATTGAACACTTTGATTTTTAGTTTTTCCTTCCATTAGCTTAGAAATGCGTCCTTTGATAAACGGTTCAATTTGCTGACATTATATACGATTTATAAAAATCGCTCACACTCGCCATATTTGATTCAGTTGCTTTTTTCCCCCACACAAAATCGTGAATTAGCATGAAAATGTATTACATATACATCAACTTTTGTGAATAGAAATCATGAACGGAGGAAGAGAGGGAGAGAGAGAGAGATAGAGAGAGAGAGAATAGCAGACAGGGGTAGGAGAGGGAGATTTAGAGAGAGAGAGAGAGAGAGAGAGTGAGAGAGAAGGGGTGGAGTGAGGTTGAGAAGGGAGGAGTATTATTAGGACTTTTGTTCCACGTAGATGGCGGTAGTGCCCAATGTATGTCATCGTACATCAGGTTTGTATTCTGAAGAATAAACTGGGATAGGAGAGGGAGAGAGAGAGAGAGAGAGAGAGGGGAGGGGGAGGGGGTAAAGTGAGGTTGAGAAGGGAGGAGTATTATTAGGAGTTTTGTTCGTCGTAGATGGCGGTAGTGCCCAATGTATGTCGTCGTACATCAGGTTTGTATTCTGAAGAATAAACTGGGATAAGAGAGAGAGATTTAGAGAGAGAGAGAGGGGGTAAAGTGAGATTGAGAAGGGAGGAGTATTATTAGGAGTTTTGTTCGTCGTAGATGCCCAATGTATTTTATAAAGGGATACTAATGTATGTCGTCGTACATCAGGTTTGTATTCTAAAGAATAAACTGAGATAGGAGAGGAGAGAGAGAGAGAGAGGGAGAGAGAGAGAGAGAGAGAGGGGGGTAAAGTGAAATTGAGAAGGGGGGGGATTCTTATGAGTTTTGTTCGTCGTAGATGCCCAATGTATTTTATAAAGGGATACTAATATATGTCGTCGTACATCAGGTTTGTATTCTGAAGAATAAGCTATGTGGAAAAAGGATAATTCCCAACTCCTATCTACAAAACATGATAAGTATTATATGACTACTAGTTATTGGCTTCTTTGTGGGAATACTGTGATGACAAACACAATAACGAAGTACTCCACCACAACCCCTTCTCACCCGATTCAACGGAGCATTACCCGAGTCGCCTTCCACGGCTGGCGCTAAAAGAATTCTTACTTGCTCAGCCTCCTCAGAATATCTGGCTCATCACACCATTGGACATTCCCTATTCAAAATTTCCTAGCGATACCTCTGCTTAAACGACATGTTGTATGTAATACGTAATTTTATAGCTATTGAAGGTATTCTTAAAATGTGATACTGCTAATACAATGGATGGGTAATGAAACTTCGACCTCCCTTTCAATCCCACAAGATAAAAGATAAAAAGATCTTTATTTATACACCGTAAGCAGTTTGCATATGCATTTCATAGTACATACTGATAATTATGTCTTGCAGATTAAAAACTAAGAGTCTTTGAAGAGTTGACTGTGGGCTACTGTAAATCGTAGTTTATTGACATCACTCATGATACCACCATGAACTCTGACACCGATAGGTAAAATTATTCTTCCAATGTGTATTTAACACGATCACAATAAGTTTCGAAAAATCAGCTCAACATTCTTAAAAACTCAATTGATAAATCACAAGTTAAAAGGGCCATGCTACAGACAACCAGCCTATAATATACAGCGGCGGATCAAGGATTTTCCAAAAGGGGTACCGAAGCCAACACACACACACACACACACACACACTCTCTCTCTCTCTCTCTTTCTCTCTCCTTACCTTAGGAACCACTTCTAGCTTTACGGAGTGGTCTCCAGGGATCCGCATTATGCCCCTATCGGGTTGCAGAGGCACAGACCCTGCCGGGGTCCAGGGGCTGAGCCCCCGGACGCGTGTTTTTTTTCTGACGCGGACACGAGATTTTTAAGAATTTAGAACATTCAAGTTGGCCATCAGGAACGATGGGAATTGTAATTTTCTTCTTGAAATTCACAAAGCCCCTATCATTTCATTCCGTTAGAAATCATCTTTATTTCTCTCTTAAAGACTATTTCAAAGAACTGTTTTTTTTTTCTCGTACTGTTCTACTTTCATCCGAAGTCTTCGTAGGCACATGTCAAGCCAACTCGTCGGCTAATCTATATTGTGTAAACAAATTGTTTTTGTTCTTCTTGTTGTTTGTTCTCTCTCTCTCTCTCCTTTTCCTCTCTCCCTCTATCTTCTTATCTTTTACCTTCTTTTCTCTTTCTTTTCTTTTTTTTTCTTACGTCGCTCGCTCTCTCTCTCTCTCTCTTTTCCTTTTCCATGGCCACGGCCGAGAGTGGGGTTTACTTCCCATCCAATACGTTGCCGAACCGTAAGTCCTTGTAGCGATTTTTCGTTTAAAATTTTCATTTCGCTCTCTCTCTTTCCTTTTCCTATCCTTTTCTCTTTTACCTCTCTTTTTCTTGTTTGCCTTCTTTTCTCTTTCTTTTCTCATTTGGGGGGGGGTGCTCTCTTTTCCTCTCCTTTTAGGCCGATTCGGCCCCCTGGACCCGCCACCGATATAGTATTAGATCCAGCAAAGTGTCAATCTACTATTTTCAAAAAAGTGGTCACTACTCGGCCCTTTTACATTTTAGGTTTTAGAGTGAAGGGAAACTTCTATGCCCATTTGAATATCCCACTATTATAAATACGTCATTGCGATGTTCGGTAATGGACAAGGCTATTGAAATTCTCATAGTTTGATTTTTGAGAGTCTTTGAGATTCTATTCTCTGGCATATAGACAGGTTTGACTGTATTATAAACTGTATTATAAACATCAATTGTAAACTCTTATTTTACTGTCAACCGCATTTTCTTCTTCTTTCTTTCTTCCATTTTTTCACTATTTTCCCTTTGTTTTCTTCTTCTCTTCTTTCTCTTCTTCTTTTTCTTTTTATCCCTTTTACCATATCAATTGAATTAGTGAATGTATCAATTTCATATTTGCCTATGTTACATTGTACTATTTGTATATATTTTATATGTTGCAGTTTTATTTGTAAATTCAAGATGTGTCAGCTTTTAGCTGTAAATTTGAATCTTTATCAATAAACCTTATCAATCAATCAATCAATCATTATCCAGCAGAATTCGGGCGGGATTTTTCCTGGAGGGGGTGGGGGTGTGGAGCCGCTGCGTCTCGTAGACCCACATTAAATTTATTGATTTTTCTTCATTTTCCATGAGCCTTCAAAATGGGGGGGGTGCATGCCCATTCTACCCTCCTCTGGATACAACATTGGTAGCCTATTCTAAAGTTAGTTTACTTTTCTGTCAGAAAATACTAAACTGCACAGATTTGTATTTTAGAAAATCGCCTATGGATTTTACCCCCAAAATACTAACAAATGAATGGTCATGTGTTTACATTAGTGACCTGCAGAAGTTCTCAGCACTTCTTAGGCTACCAGCGCGCCAACACACACATACCGATAGCATTTCATACACCCCACCACCAACACCGCCAACCATAGCCGCCAACACAGTACGATGTGTGTGTGATTGAACAGTGTAGACCCGTACATGCATTGCAAACGAATTGAGTGTGTGTATGTATGGCGCCGCGGTGCTGCTTTCTTCATAGGAAACACACACGGGCTAGCTACTGCAGCTCCAGTGGTATTTATGTGCCATTTGGTATAGGGAGAACGTCGAAATGGCGGCTAACGAATGTGTAGTCTGCATTCGATGAAAGTGTGGGATACAAAGCGGCAAGTATATATGGTATGCAGCAGCTATCGCACTGAGTCAGCTTTATGAGAGGTAAGATCACTGTTATGATGGATTACTGTGGTAAAAAATTGTGCTAAATAATATCTTGTCGATAAAGAGTACGTCAACATCTTCAGTAGACAGCTATAGCTCGTTGACATAATTTTCTTACAGTCTACAAATTATGCCGTTACAGAAATTTCATCATTACAGTATCATAATGAACACCATTTTGTGCTCAAATAACGCATATTCTAATATTCTCTCGCTGTTCTTATTGTCATTTTGTCTACGTTTTGGGCGATAACATGCATACAGACAACCAAATCACATCATACTTATGTTGAATATGTTTTGTACTAAATCGTTTCTTACACCATTCATTTTAAGCAGTATCATAAACTGCAGACTGATGCAGTTTCAGCATCAGACGGCGTAGTAAATGATTGTGTTTTCACATGATAAGCCTTTAACAACACCTTTAATATTATATATTATTAGCTGTAATTATGCATTATATTTCATTGCATGGAGAAAATGATAACTGGGTTCTTGTGTGATTGTTGCCATAAGTAAATAGAGAAAGAGAGAGAGAGAGAGAGAAAGAAAGATAGAGAAAAAGAAGAGAACAACAAATGACATTATTTATTATCCTTCCATAAAATAATACGTACTATGACCATGATAGCATTACTATAATACAGGAACGAAAACATAAGTAAAGCACATTATATTTTTAATATCTCGCTGTTTGAAAATGAAACACATGCTATATTATGGACCTCCCCAAAAAGGTGAACAAGAGAGTAAATCATTTATGTCCATTATCTATGTCTGTGATTCTCTTTATATTAAAAAATGTATTTAACTTACCTCTCTTTCACTATGCAAAATATATGCTATAATAATTTATATATTCTGTCACGATTGTAAATTATAATCAGTAATAATTATTCATTATTATTCATGGTGTTTTTCTTTTCTTTTCCTTTTAAAAATAAATTTCTTTTCTTTATTTTGTGTGTATGGTTGAATTTCCTTTGCACATTTTAATTTCACCCTAAACAGATTATCATTTTATCATAAACTTGTGTGCCCATCGTCTAGTTCGACAATTTTGTACTCCTCATCTCGTAGAATTCATTGGACCTTATTCTCATCCATCGACCTCTTTCCTTAATTGAATCAATAATAAGTTCCCTGGCTTCACATCCAAAATGTCAGCTTAAGAACATCCACTCCCTATTTCTAAATCGAATCACGCAATGTTTGATGTATAAAGTCACATGACCTGGCATCCTCTTTCGGTTGATGTAAGTGGGTATTCAATCGCAGAAAAAAAGTAACGGCGCAGTGTACATTTGAATGTATAGGTTACAAGGTTGGAATTCATTTTCATTGCCCTTTCGCTTGTATACAGTTATTAAATTAATGCGAAAGTGTGTACGAGGCAACTCCAACAGGGTTTTTTTTAACAAAAGGAACAACAATTATTGATACTCGTGATTATAGGGTTATTAACCTGTGATAGAAACATTATTCCGGGATGATTTCTATTTCTTATAATCAATAAACTATTGAATTCCTTTTTAAAAATAAACTATAGTTGTTGGGATCTCGCCTACTTCCTCTCCACATATTATATGTAAATGTAAACATTAATGTTTTAATATTTTGTTACGAAGAGGAAATAAATGTAATTTGAATGTTGGATCTTGACATTTCACTATAATAATTACCTTGAAGGGATAGTATTAATATTGTTTTTACAAAGTTAGTGATTATAATTTCATCTGAAATTGTATTTCGGTCTCAAACATACAAAACTGCAAGTCACCAAGTTGTGCGAACTGCCGTCTTTTCCGCAACTGAAGAGAGTGTGCACGAAAATGCATTTTACATTGATTCAACCGTGTGGTCGAATCTGCAGTAATGATAAGAAAGAATTGTTTAGTATTGATAAGTTCACAAACTTGGCACATAATTGCATTCGCTAAATTAATATGTTTAAAAAAGGGTAAAGATGTGTGCAAGAAGAGAACATAAATTATTGCTCAAATCATTTGAAGAATAGGGCAAAAGGATTACATTAAACACATATCGTACTATTTTTTCAATAAATACCACCTCGATCGAACCAACGTCACACCTGAACACTCTCACTAACTTGAGAGCTTCGCATTTATAAAATACATGTAGTACTCGCCCTATTATCATGTTTGCATACTCCATTTCAGTACGTGCCAGTGTCGTGAATTAATGCTGTAATATATGTCTCTCATAAGTTTTGTTAACAAGCTGTAATAACATGCTGTTTACTTGGCAATCCTCACAGCATTATATCTGTCTCTCTCTCTCTCTTGAGTGATCAGAAATTAATATGGAGGAATGCAAACGGTGAAAATGTCACGTTCACTAATAGATATTAAAATGTTACGGTAAACGTATTTGTAAAAGTGTAAAAGGGTAAAAGTGTTTTGCACGCACCGCGAATTAAAAAGATATTGTTAAATACATGTTTTTCAACCCAAAATTGCAGAAAATGATGACATGGCTATTTTGTTCTCAAATTATCGATGACATTTTATATATTCAGAGAGAAGCATTTGTAATCTGCAGTCAGGCAGCTATACTATGGCTTTCTCTCAAGTTATAAGTATGCAATAAGTATTAACAAATTTCGTACTTTATCCCCCCCAGTCGTTCCAGATCAAAGAGAAGAAAAGACAATCTAGTTTCCGCCATCTTGTTCCTCAAATCCGCTTCATTTGCTGCAAAATGGTCTCGGGAGTAGTGGACACGTCCACTTCGAGTAACAATCCTGATGGAGGGGAGAAACGAAACATCACATGCTTTCGATGCTGCTCGGCTACTGCGTTATTGGTACTGCTCTCCGTCCCTCACATGATCCTGGGCCTCCCTAGTATGGTAGTGGGAGTGATCCTATACAGTGACGCACAAATCTGGCTCGCACACACAGTGTCGCCGATATGGAGTGGTGTCTGCGTAAGTTCAAATAATAGTTATAATAAAAAGCATTTAATTGTAAAATCTACATGGCTTCTTAGATATATAGAGACCTATATGCGAGCAATAACAAAATAATAGCATTACATGTATTCTATTTTTCTTTAGATTAAAATGCAGTCATTTCCAATAAGATAACATAACAACAAATCATATATTTATCAACCTCATAATTATTGGCTATATTGGGGATTGATAACGGTAAAACTGAACATGAACGAGATGACAAAAATACATCTGTAGACATTTCTGAAATTGTAAGATTAAATCAGTCGATTCATTCATGGAAGTAGCTCACTGTCATATTTTCGTTATATCAATTTAAAGCGAATTTAAAAGATCAAAGTATTTTGATAAGTTATAGATAAGTTTATATATATTCCTTTAAACAGTTATTTTCGCCCTGTTTAGCTTCATTATATGATGTTAGTTTTTTTTTTTTTTTAAGCGAAGTATTTTACTTCCTAGTTTTCATTAGGATGCATAATCTTATTTCTATTACTCGTCAAAAGACAATCTAAGGCTAAAAAATATATGTATCTGTTGTTTACTTTTTTATATCCCAGTTTTTCTTCTGCGGAGTGTTTGGGATTGTCTCTGCTAAAAGGAGTACTCCATACACTGTAAGTAGATAACCTAGTCATTATAATTAAAAGACTCACTGCTAAAATGAATCAGTCTCTTGTTCAGAATTATAAACATATTCCTTTGTCAATTACCATGCACTTAATTTTCCCTGACAAGCCAGTTGAATACGTCGCCCTCTTGTGTCATTCCAGCAAGAATCAGCTTGGTAAATGACCTCGACATTTGGACAGACATTAATGCAGTCATTGAGTCACATATGTTGATACCATAAAAACATAATAGTTGTTTTCATTAGCCCAATTATACATTCGATGATTCCATCATTTGACTTTAAGGTTTAATTTCCTATTTTACTCTCATAATTTATATGTTTATTGGCGTCTGAGTCGTACTTTAAAAATATGTTTACTTTATAAATAATGTTAAGCCTTTAATACACTTATTATTCATATCACGTCCTGAGTGAGGCAGCTTTAATAAATGTGACAGTTGTAGTATTTAGGTTTCATAGCCATATCTGTCTCATTATCGGAAATTAACGATGGGCGATAAGATTCATGATCTGCGACTAAATGATATCTATTCGAGATCATCAAGGCATAATCTTGCCCTGGAAATGTACTTTTTATGCTTTTGACCTCTCAGTTATAAACAAATATAACATGAACAGTCAACCAGACGATTCTAATTGATGTCATTAGTACAATTTAATCGTCCACGCTATGATATCATCGAAGGAAAACAAAACAGAGTTGTACATGCCATCTGCACGGATCATGAATCTTCAAAGACCATAACGGAATATTTAACGCATTATGCATACATAGTGTGACGTGCAAGATGCAATTCTGACTGGGAATCGACTTACCTTGTACATGTTCTGGAAGTAAATACTGCAGATCATGATCATGTACATTGATGTTTGTGCGACTACGTTCTATAGCTTTACATCCACTCCCGGATGGTTTTCTCTTGGATTCAAGTGATGCTGTTGCTGCGTTGAAGTAAACAGATAGTGGAGTATAATTAGTAACATAGTACTATCTCGTCGATGATTTGGATTTCTCAGTTGTTTAAAGATAATGTTGATTATTGGAAATGAACTTTCACCGTGAAATAAACGATATAGAACTTATTCTAAGTTGTTGATCATCAGTTTTTAGAATTATGAACATTTTAGCAAATATATTAATGAATCTTGCTGAGAATTTTAACCTCTCATCTTTACGAATTTATGTTAAATCATATTCATGTTCGCTTTTGTCATCTTTGCATATTTTTTACTTGTAATGTATCACAATTCAGCCATTTGGCTGTGACGATATTTTCTAATAAACCTTGAAGTGAACTGAAAATAAGAAGACGTAAATAGACATTGCATGTGGACACAGATATGGATGCATGGAACTGTACAAACATGTGAAATCAGATTCATAAATTCTTTAAAGTAATATTTTGTAAAGTTCTTATGCCATTCATACAATCTACAATGCTGTTCTTCCACATGGGAATTTAAGAAAAAAGAATGGGAAAGTTCACCAAAAAAATCTATCACACTGTCTTATCTAAAAAGTATCTGCTTGAAGCTCCGATCGTTCTCCTTCTCTCCTTCTCAGATCTTTTGTTTCTCATCGTTCTGCATCATTAGTCTAATGGTAAGCATCATCGACATGCAGCTCCTGAGACTTGGTCTAGTCAACCACACGACAGATGGACAGACATTCCTCAAGGTAGAAAACTGAAAGCAAAATATCATAGTCATGTTAATCTACTGCAATCTGTTTAGATAAGTCAATACGCTTGTTTGAATTTTATGTGGGATAGATATGGGGAGTAAGGGGCAGGGGATATGGGAACAAATACTGTATTTATCTATATCCTCATGTAGCCTAAGCGATGGCGTCAGAGACTAAAATGACACACCCACATGGCTGGTTATGCCTATAATTGGTCCCCTGTCCCCGAATCTACCCACATCGATAATATCACCACCACCACCGCAACCTCTACAACCAATATTCCCAACTCTACTATTACCACCGTTACCACCACCGGCTCTAGCCTACCGCCAACATCACTATACCATCACCACCACCAATAAAACCACCACTAACACCTCTAACACTGCCATAACTACCACTAACACCAGTACCACTATCCCTACCACCTTTACTACTGCTCTACCACCACCACCAACACCACCACCACCACCACTACCACTACCAATAAAACCTTTATCACTGCGAACACCATCATAACTACCATCACTGTCATCACCATCGCTTTCACCGTACACTCTATACCACCACCACCACCACCACAAATAAAGTCACCACTGCCACCCTAACACCAGCATAACTACCACCACTATCCTTCACCATATACTACCACCACCAACACAGTCACCACTGACCGCTAACACCACCATAACTACCATCGTCACTATTACCGCCACCAAAATCACCACCACCACCACCACCAGTACTGCCACACCAGCACGTTAATTAATCTAACCCTCATTATTAACTATCATCCAATCATTGTTACTCACCATCATGGTTAACACTTTGATTACCGCTATCTGATCTCTATCTTATAGGATAACGTGGATCCTGTGATCCGGATCGCGTTAGGGATCGCAGGCGGAGAGAGTTTCATCTGCGCCCTGAGCGCCCTGTTCAGCTGCCTAGTGGGGCAACATGTCCGCAAGGCACTTCGATCTGGTGGGACACGGGTTGTCTCGAATGAACAGATCATCGCACAAAGACAAGAACAAATCAGACAGGTTTGTTTACAGGCTACATTTACATACATTTCTAGAATTGTTTGTCATTTTAAAAGCCTTTCTCCAAAATGGACCCAGAATTACCCTTCGTATTTTAGTCTTTGGAATATACTCAGCACCGTAGACCTACAGCTTATTCTTCTAATGTAAATTCTTATGCGAAATGATCTCTTCTCAAACAGACCAATCGGTACGAAACTGAAGTTTCTACCTTTAACATTTATTTCAGAAGAGGTTTTCTGGGTATGCGTAAGCTGCAACGCAATGAACTAGCGATGTTGATAGTACATCTAGAAATTTGATTATAGACTTTATCATAATTGTTGTGATGTTGATTTTCATGTTCGTTTATATTTGTAATTTAGAATGAAGCTTTATCAAAGAGAACGTTTAAGAGGAAGATTGAATTTTTAAATAAATATGCAAAGTTAAACGTTCTGATGGAGAAAAATGAAAAGCAAAGCGCAAAAGCCAGCTTGCAGTCAGTAATAGATGTGTGAGAGATTTTGTTAGTTAAATATATAGAATAACAACAAATAGACTAGCTGAATTAAAAGGTTTTATAGCACGTATAGATTATAAAACTGAGAAGGAAAAAAATACCCCCATTCTCTCCGAAATTATTATTTGTTTTAATTATTATTATAATTTTCAATATAATTTTCAATATATTTTTCAATATTTTATTGTTATATTCCTAAACATGCTCAATGTCTAAAATGAATTAATTCAATAAGCTTTTATCACGTGTTTTTGTTAAATATATATGTTTTAAATAAGATTCATACAGCATATTCTATATTCATATTTCGCATGCATTTCTTAGAACTTGAGATGTATATACCATTTTTGATGTGATGTATTATCAATTTTTGTTAAATACTAGAGTAGTTTTTGCATTATGAGTACAATAAATCATATTTGTGTATATGATAATAAGTTTCACCATAATTTGAACGAAGTTTGACACATTTAGTAGAAATATTCATCATCCATTTACATGTAATCATTTTATATATTCATTACATTCGTTTGATGTACATTATTATATTACAATACATATTCTAATCATTCTTTGATAACTTGGGGTTTTTAGGTAGTAGAAATAGATTTCAATGAGAATACACATCATGTGTAATCAATACTCTTTCCCCTTCTAACTCATATCGGTATAAGTTATTAGAGTGTGATTTTCATGACTATCTCTCGTCATGATATTTGTCATATCTTAACTCACCACCTTTATATTCTTCGTTATATTCCCTTTATTTGTGTCACATTGTAATGTGCACTTATTTTCATGTCCTTTTGAAACTCTCTATGACGCCCGAAACAACGGTCATTAGCATGCGACTACCCACTTTCCTCGTAATTATTCAAATATGTTATATACATTTATATTCACTTATTACTTCTAACGAATATACCTTTCTCCCTTTCATCATTCATCTAACTTGGTAATCGTTTCATTCCCTCAGCAAAATTGTATTCTGTATGATATTTCTAACAACTTCACATTATTGCTTCTTATCTCGATAGAAAATATCAGATCTGAAGGGCATCGTGATGCACTTTCTTCTTCCTTTTTCTAACCATTCACCGTTAACATAACTGTTTAACCGTTAACATAATTTTTCTTGTTTTGCATCGTAGTCTTAGATTCGTTTTTTTCTTCATGTTTTTCTGTTATATTTGAGCCTAGTTTGAGTAAGTTTTGTCAACGAGCTAATTCGTTCTATATGCTGCGATCAAATAAAGCTTATTTCTTCAGCCGTCACTCACATACCTTGCTTTGAAAATGATACGATCAACTTCTTCTTCTGTAGTTTCATATCTTCTAATATAGTTCATGACCAGTGCCACGAAACTTTGGTTCCCTTGTGAGCCAATGACACTTTTGTTAATCATAATATGATAATCACTCATTCAGAAATGCGAATAAACGATAAACTGTTTTTCTTTCATTATGATGTACTGGGTACAAAATGGTTATCAAGATGGCAACATGCAGTTAGTGAGTCGTAATGAGTAAATGAGTAAACTACGTAAAAAGGAAATAAATAAAACAATTATAGTTGGGAGACGTAATCAATGTCTTTTTTTATTGATACATGTTCATGTTCACCTGAAAATTAAAACTGCAATTTCAATTTATTCTATATCTAGCTCCATAACTTCTCATCGTAGAGTATAGATATTTGATTCGACGAAGATAATTCTAATAGCACTAGATCGACATATTTTCACCATGTTTCTTTCATTCACAGTATGATTTTGTTATTAGACTATGACTATATAGAGTGTTTCATTGTATGCAGTAAACTTCTTTAGAAATTACAGATTTCTTAGACTCGCATGTGTGTTTGCATTATATAATAATAAGCGTTTTGGAGTGGTCACACTTGCAGCAAGTCTTGCAGCATAAATACTACAGCCCGTTTCGATTGGGCAAGAGTCGGGTGCCGAGCGGGCACCGAGCTAGCTCGGCACAACATGCAAATGACTCAAGAAACAAGTCGGAAAAGTTCGGCATAGCTCGTATTAACTCGTCTACAGACACTGAATACATGTTATATGAATACATGTATGTTTAAAGGAGAATGAAACTCAGCCCTTTAAGTCTCATAAATAATCCTGTACAGTGTAATATTAAAACATGTTTGATACAAAAACTCGCTCATTCGAGCCTTCAGAGGTGGTTTTATTAACTATTTAATATGACACGCGTCGTCTGCTCGTGCCGCAAAGAAGATGGTGTACTGCCAAGCGTTTGGGTGTAAAAATGCCTCCGGGAAAGGACTCGAGAAGTCCTTTCACTCGATTCCTAACAAGAAAAAGCAACCAGAGTTGTTTAGGCAATGGGCTGCGGCGATTAAAGTTGAAAAATCTTTTTAAAATAGCTACAAACATGCACAGCCGTCATGATGTGATCTATATACAAGGAATCCGTGTACGTACGTATACGATTGTTGTACATTGCTGCAGTGGGTGCTCGATTTGAAGATCGGCAAATTTCTGATTTTTGTTATGTCTATGTCGAATATATCAAACTAAAATAATTCATTAAAAAATAGGTAACTGGTATTAAATTTTTTATTGATAGTAAAGTCATAAATGCTCTAAAATTGACTAAACATTTCTGACAGACATTCAATAAAGCGACCACGAGTACCGACCGCGTCTTTAGCCAGCCATCCTAGGTGCGTGTGTTACTAGTACTCCGCTCATAATTACGTCACACGCCCACGATCGGCGGTGGCACTTTTGAAACAATGGCTACGTACACATACGCCAATTCAGCTTCTCAAGGCCCTCAAATTTTACGAATTTTCTCCCTTTTGGTGAATCTTTCATATGTGGCTCCTAGGGGTATGTATGAAGTTATTGACGCCCATTTAGATCACCAATCGATGTAGTTTGGGTTAAGTTCTCCTTTAAAATATTCGCGCGCGTCAGTTCTGCGAGCTATCCTTTGACGCTTCCCGAGATATGCACGAACAGCGCCAAACCTTACTCAGCAACCATTCGGAACCCGACTCGGCAAAGCGATAACCTCATTCGTCTAATCTTCAACTTTTTTGTCCTTTAAAAGCATGGTGTGAACAAATAGTTAGAAATAGAATTATTAGACCATCCCGTCTGTAATACTGACCACCCCTCTATAACGACTGCCTGTCTTTAACGGCCACTATATTTGAGTGACGAGGCCTAATTATAATTGTGCATCAGTGATCAGTCTTGCGTTATAACAAGAAGCCATTCTAAATTTGTGCTGCATTTTCCTTCGAGATGTCCCTGATTAGATTGTATATTTCGGGGGCTAATGTATCCTCGCCTTTCACAGGAGAAAGAAGCTCCCAATAGAACGGGTTGGTTGGTCATTCGGACGACTCTGCCTTTGCTCAGCTCAAAATCCAGAGATCAAGGATTAGACAAGGATTAACTAATCCCCATCAAGGTGAGAACACAGGGTGAGAGTGCCCCCAACCAGTTATTTGATCCCATCGTCCATTGTGGAGAACTTTGAAGAGTTTAACAGAATATTTGCATGAATTGCGATGATCCATCGCAAAATATGTTATGCTTATGATTGCTTTATGAATGAACTTTTACAATTGGCCCCAAATATTCTTTGGAAAGAACGATATCGCCGAGATGGGCTTACTCCATTATAAGAACTCAAATCCTCAGAAAGTGGGATCAGAGCATCAAACGGGTGACGAATGCAACGTGTTCGTCACGTTTCATCACCCTCGTACAACCTCTCTAGATCTTATTTCGAGGGAATACTCTAGGCCGTCACCCTTACAAAAAATCTTACACCGGGGCGTCCCTCGACCCTTTTTAGAAGGTTTTACCATTTAAAATTCGCTGATTGTAGGTAAAATCCATTTCAAACAAACAAGTTCAAGAAAAGGGGACAAAAATAAACCATCATGTTTATAAATTTGCTGACGGGCTAAAACAAAACACACACAAAATAGAAGTTTCCGACTTATGGACGTTCAGACGGGCGCCCCCGAACATGGAAGCCTGAAACAGCTTTCAATAATTTTTTTAATTTTTTGTTATAGGTCAAACAAAAGACGCTATAGTTCTAGCAGTTTGTAGAATGTACTCGCTCAAATTAAGGCCAGCTTATGTTTTGCTTTATAGCACAAAATGTGGCAAGAGCTTATAAATTACCACACTCACAGTAACTGTAATTTGAGATGTGTCAAAAATAGTTGCTGGATCGTAAGGCTTTGCAGTATTGTGTACTTAAATCAAATAATAGATTCAAATGCATTAACACGTGGTCAAATTTAAATGCTGAATATAGAGCACTGTCGTTATTTTTTGTTTCACCGTGCTATAATGCTTTTGTTGCAAAAACAAACGTATTGTAACCAGATTCTAAGACTTTGTAGTAGCCAAGCTAGAAGTGAGTTTTAGATAGTAAGTGAAAATCTATGCGCAAACTTCAATTTTTAAACATTTTCATTTTTGTTAACGAAATTGAGTGAAGTCAAATACTTGTAAGATTTGTGAGAAAGCGGAATTACACTGATTAGAAGCAACCTCCTAAATTCTTCATTCTTTATTGGGACTTTCAAAAACGGCTTGTCTGAAAATTTTGTTAGAAAGTGCCAAATTGAGAATTTCCACTTTTGACGTGAATATAGACAAATGTTAGATGCACCACACAAAAATCAGATCACTATTTTCAAAACAGTTTCCATGTCTTAACTGTCCAAGAGATATACTCTTGGATGTGTCATAGAACCAATTCTTCACAAACAGATCATTATTATTGTTTTCATCATTATTATTACTATTGATTGTTTGATATTTGGTTTCAGACACAGATTTAAAAAAATATCCTCCAGATACACACCCATTACTACTTTATTCCAGAAATATTGCTCTCTCTGTTTATATCTTCAAAGAAAAAGCAGAAATAACAAATGTACGTCATATGATAACATTTTTGTGTGTGTGTGCTTTCAGAATAATTGTTTTTCATCGACAATCTGTCTCGTTATGTCATTGGCACAGATTTGACTCTACAACAATGAAATGACAGGAAGAGTATAAACACTAAGATCATTATAATTATGTGTAAACTATTATGATGTTCTTGTTCTTTCCCACTCTGTTACACATACATTCAGGTAATGTTCTGGGCATAGAAGAGCTGCATAACATCAATATATTCTGTTCATTCATGTTGTTTTTTTTTCTCTTTCGTTTCCCGTTTATCTTCCTCTTCTTTCTGTATTTTCTCTACCTTTTGTTTATATTATACTTTCGTTCTTGTTTATTTATATTCAATCTTTTTTTGTTGTAAATAAATATTCTGCTATTTCCCTTTTTGTTTGGGGGTTCTTCTTGATCTCCTTTCCTTTTTGAACTTTTTGGATGACTAAAAAGTAATAAAGTCACGATAAAGGTAGTATTTTCTTTATTCCTAATGCTCTTACTTTAAAAAAATGATATATATTTGTTCTACTGCTACAATTACTGCAGCTAGTACTTTTACTAATACTATTACTTCCTATGATGCTACTACTACTCCTCCTCCTCCTCCTCCTCCTCCTCCTCCTCCTCCTCCTCCTCCTCCCCTTCCTCCTCTTCCTCTTCCTACTAATACTCCTGGCTATAACTACAAAGCGACAATTGCCACCCCTTCCCACATACCTTCCAGTCAACTCCATGGAATACAAAATTCTGAACATTTAGGATTTATGTTTCGCACCACCCCCTACCATCACCACCACTACCACCACCACCACCACCTCCACCACCACCACCACCACCACCACAACTTTAATGGGTAGCAAAACATTTTATCTATGAAGTAGAGGGGAAATAGATTTTTTTATCCCCTCCCCCTGTGCCCTCCTCCTCCTCCTCTTCCTTTTCACATCTTGGTGCAGCCTCTGACTCCATCATACCATATGATTCTGTAACTATTCTGTAATCACTTTCATCTTTCCTCCGTAATTATGCACCGTTTTCATTTTTGTCAGAGAAACTGTGCCGTGTGTGCAGTAGTTCTCCGTTTTACATCTACATCTTGCTCCACCATTGACTATCATGCTTTTCTTGATTAGTGATTAACTGTATGATCCTTTATTCCAATGATTTTTTTTTTGTTAATTTATCTTTTCTCTCTTTATCTTTTAAAACTAGATTATTTTTACACAGGTAAATTTGGAATATAAAGGCGCATTCCTTTATACAAAGTGCAAGTAAAGGACGATGCCGCAGAAATTCCTGATCGATATGAAGGGGGAAACAATAACGTCAGCTTCGACGCCGAATTCATATTTTTATTTTCATTTTCGTATCTTTACACTTCTATCTGAGTGCTTTTGTTCTATTGACATTGGTTTATACATGTATTATTACCTGTTTTATCCACTAAAATCTGTCTTACGCTACCCAAACATTGACCCAATTCTAATTCTTGAATGTATTGGTCAATACGTTACCTCTCTCCAATGTAAATTATAATGTCAAATGCTCGTCCCCATCTCTCTCTCTCTCTTTCTCTCTCTCTCTCTCTCTCTCTCTCTCTCTTCATTTCTCCCTCTATGTCTCCGTCTGCCCTTCTCCCCCTTCTCTCTCTCTCTCTCTCTCTCCCTCTATTTCTCCCCTCTCTCTCTCTCTTCTCTAACCTTTTTCTTTTCCTTATCCCATTAATATGGCATATGATGTCACTACCCTTTCCTTTTCCAATCCTTCACCCCGTCCTCTCTGACGTAAACATGTTCCTCTCGTTTGTGCCTGCCATTCATTTCTCTCGCCCAATTTGTTTGTTGCCCATAGCAACGGGAGCACGAGAGGAAAGTGTTGGAGAAGATGGAGAAAGAACGTGCCAAATCAATCCGCTATCATCGAGTTTGAAGAGCGCCATCTCAGGCGGAGCTGATTTGAAGTGAGGCAGTAAATATGCAGCATTTTGCCATTTTCTGTCTGATTCCGCCACAACAGAGAAAATTGATAATTTAATTCATTTCAAAGGTCATCTTGTAAATTAATCGCTTTTTACAAATTTTATATGTAACATTGCACAATTCAAGGTTTTTACTCTTATTCTATATAACAAGGCTGATTGAAGGAAAAAACTATGTCTCTCACAAGTCGTTTTTTAAATATTCTTAATTATGCTTCATTACACGACTGTAGATTTTAAATAAGAAATTAAGGCTGTCAAGTTTATGTTGCGGCTGACGGGAAAGAATAATCCTATTCATTTCAGAGATCGTCTAGAGAGTATATTACTTTTCACCTTTTATCCGTAACATTGCACAATCTAATGTTTAAAAAATAAATAATGTTAGTAAGTTTTACTTCTATGAATGCTTGTAAAGACTCGTTTTCAGTTCTCAACCTTGAATTATTTTTCAAAACCAACTTGCTTGTCTATATGTTATATGTTAATGATCGTCTTATTTTGCCTCTAATTCCTTTTGTTATCTTGCAGGCTTTGACCAACTTAAATAAGTTAGACTTTGTTGTTGCGATTGATAGATATGGAAAAGGAAAAAGGGAAGACCAAATCCCGAAATAAGTGGAGGAAAAAGTCATCATGTTTTGTAGTTGACAACAATAATAATTGCTTTCTTTAAGACAAGATTTTTATCATGTGAATTCCAGATGAAAGGTCGCTTGTTTCCCTCTTATCTTGTTGTTTAAAATGTTGACTTTGCTGTTGCATTAATGGCTGAATTGTTTTAGGTTTAAATATTTTCTGTTTATGTTGAGTGCACATGTAGATTTTACATGAGCAGGGGCAGTTTTTATTGGGTTTTTAATCTTTGTCTCACTCCAGGCAACAATAATAACGGTATTGATATTATGTGGCGATATCTCCGATGATATAAGACAAACAGTATTTATCTCTATTTAAAGACCAATTAAATGACAGTATTTTACCAGTAAAGTATACTTACATGAAAATGGTATTGTAAAACCATATAATGAGTTAGCCCCATTATCTGAGAGTTATTGTTCTAACCCCCCTTGTCTTCAAGATGTCCAAATCGTGAAAGTTTTTTTGTTTACCTTGATGACATAAATTCAACATACTAGATTTAAAAAAAAAACATGTTTTTTCATTTACAACGCATCATAAAGTATTATAATCATTGTTATATTATTATTATTATTATTATTATTATTATTATTATTATTATTATTATTATTATTATTATTATTATTATTATTATTATTATTATTATTATTATTGTCATTATTATCATTATTATTATTATCATTATTATTACTATTATCATTATGATTATTATAGTCTTTATTAATATTATATTCATTATTGTGTATATAAGTATACTGCTACTTATTGGCACACAAAGCCCCCCTCCCGGATGATGTGCTTTCTGCAATGTCGACAGTGCTCTGTGAATCAGTACGAGATCGGGTACTGAAGGGTTATATTTCATAAGATTATGTTATAATACTTGGTGTTTATTGTAAGCGTTTATAATATCAGAATCTTTATGATTTTTAATGAAAATGTGATGAATTATAATTTTGTGTGTGCTTTGTGTAGACTACAGTGTAGTTTGTGGTAAATTTACAAGATTTAATGTGATGTTTTAAAACACCACGTAATTTGAAAGGGGTAAGGGGCCCCTTGTAATAATTTCATGTTATCACCATGCCCTGGGCCGTGTTGACAATACTAAGCGACATGCTTGCTTGGAAGTAAGATAACCAATCTCTACACCTGTGCAATTGCGCTGATCAAATTATTTCAAGGGAGATACATCAGTCCAGAGCTCTCCCGAAGACACAATAGAGTTGGGTTGGGATTTTCGATACAAAAATAATACCAAGCATTATACAAATCTAAATTGACATAAATCAACAAGTCATATAATTGTTACAGGTAATATTTTGAAGTACATGTACCAGTTAAGCTTAACTTTAAAATACACGGTTTCAATAGGTTAGGCCTACGTAATCCTAATTGATAAAGATGTTCATCTCAATGGTATTATTATAATACATTGATCTTAATACATGTTTTTTGTTATCCCTTATGAGATGCATTGTTGTTTCAATTCTGAAATTCGTATTTTTAATGTATTATTGATTTATTAATTCTTTCAGAACAAGGCAACAGTATTTTTTATTCCCTAATGTTATTCTACTGTGGACAAAAAGTTACATTAAGCAATAAATAAATTATACGAGTAGTAAAGTTCAGTCCTATTCCGATTCATTGACAGTATAGGTAGTAATATACCCCTATGACTTCATTCCCTTGCAATTAGGCAAGAGTCAAGTTTATCACTTCTTATCTAGCCATAGAGAGGAAACGTCAGATAAAAACGGAATGCTTTGAATAAAATCAGATAAAACATATATTCCTGGACGATGACATGTGCGAACTACCCTACATTCCCATTGTAGTGACGTCCGATGCAGGCGAGGCGTCATTTTGATTGCGTCAATAATAATTGCGCTAATCAAGTCTGTGAAGGGAATAAGCCCATGCGTCAGCAATTTCAAGCAATGTTTGCGCTGTTCATTTTACATTCATTACTTGCTTAATGTCCCGTCATATGGTGCGTCAGAGACCACGCCAGTCGCTGACGTAGTCCTATGTCAGCTAATGACGTATCGGGTGCACCGGACAAAGAGGACAACATTTTTCTCCTGTAAAACGTGTTTCAACTTCAGATATTTGCATTCAATACTTGATTTTCATTTTCATTTCCAATTTTAAGCACCTGCATTCAATATTGAAAATATTGTTTTAACAGCATTTTAACACCATGATTATTGTTCACGTGGAATTAGGAAGCTCTCTAAGTTTGGGAAGATTAAAGAATCTTTTGCATTTACTTAAACCATTTTAAAGGTGTCCTGAAGATTTAATCTTATTCAAGATGAATCGCAAATACATGTATACTCAAAAGTGTCAAGACGACCAAAGAAAATGTCAGAATGTTGCGCCGGAACAACAACGTTCGAATGAGTAATTCTCATTTTCCTGAGCTCGGTAAAAAGGAGAATAGATAGCCATATCTTTTATGAATCACTCTCAAATCTAAATGTAAAGGAACAACGGGTCTGTGATTGATACTTTCACAAAATCACAACCTACATCTTAATAACAGTTTTGATAATAAGATTTTGTGGTTTTTTGTTTTCCTTCTGACCATGTGTTAGGCTTGTTATTATATTTTCTTTGATATAAGACAGTGAGATAGGTAATGTTATAATCATGTATTTTTTGTTTACCGAGTGTGTTTTTATCGATCGGAATATTCTGTGCATTAGTGACTAATCAATACGGCAATATGAAGTTCAGATGATAAAGAGGTAATCTTTCAAACGGAGGCAGGCATACAATGTAAATAGAGTGTACACCACTAAAAATATGCAGTAACTGCTCCGTGCATCTCAGTGCAAAGATGTATCATAAAGTGACTAATGTAGATTTGTTGCCGTGTGCTGTATGTATATTTGCCGCTTGGAAAAATAATGCAATAAAATGTCATAGCGAATAAGCCTGAAATATCGGAAGACGGGGCTCTCTTTTTGTGGATCAATTTGACGTTGATTAGCGTAAGTGAAACTCAGAAGACATGGTATTATTCTCCAGCAGACGCGGCGCGCTTTGATCTTTCGCCGTATTTACATGCGGATTGACAAAGAGGGCGTAATGAAGAAATATGGATTCAATTGTCTCTCTCTCTCTTTTACCTCGCTTTACCTGAATGATTTTCTCAAGCACACTCATCTCTAGGATGGCTCCTCTCATC
The DNA here is from genome assembly GCA_037976565.1 of Mesocentrotus franciscanus. Classification (NCBI taxonomy): domain Eukaryota; kingdom Metazoa; phylum Echinodermata; class Echinoidea; order Camarodonta; family Strongylocentrotidae; genus Mesocentrotus; species Mesocentrotus franciscanus. Next base: position 30,839,675 of record CP137669.1, on the reverse strand, counting down.
CTGTACCCTGCCTTCTCTATCTCCTTCTTCATTATGCCCCTCACCCCCTCTCTTTCTGCTCTGCTGTCCTCTGATCTCTCTTTCCACTCGCTGCGCTTTACTACTGTTTCAGAGATGATGATCTCTCAAAGGGTGCATGCTCTCAAAATTTATTTTCAATCCTCTAGCTCTCATTCTCTTTCGCTTATGAAGTATACTGACATGATTACATTTCTATAGATGTTTTTGTCCCTTTTTCTGTTACTTTACGGGACATCCCCACAGCCCCCCCCCCTGCCTTTCTTCCCCAGCCCTCCCCGTTTATTCTCCTTGCTCTCATAATCTCCTACTACAGTTATTTCATCTTATGCGATTATATTTTACCTTAACATTGTCTAAGGGAGGAGAGCTAGTAAGGAGAGAGGTGTTAATGGAAGGGGGAGGAGGGTTGCAAAATACAAGAGGAAATGGGAATAGAGGGGAAGAAGAGAACAAAATAATCATGACAATAGAGGTAAACATTATTGATTAAAGAGAGAGAGAGAGGAGATGATCAAAGAGGCAAGGTGTGCTTTGATAAGTAAGAGATAGTTGGAAGTACTGGAAAAGTAAATGAGGTGTGGAAACGAGGCTGAAACAGGGACAGAGAGAGAGAGAGAGAGAAAGCAAGGGAGAGATGGGGTTGATGAACGAGAATGTGATGAGAAAGAGGTTATAGAGGGGATAAGAAAAGGAGTGGCAAAAGAGTAAGGATCGAGGAGTGCATAAGGTATAGAGGACAAGAATGATATAACATAATAAAAGAAGAAGAGAATGGAAAATGCTCAAGGAATATTCTAATTGACTTAAAGAGAGAGCGGACAAATATTGAAAATAAGAAAAGGGGCAAATCGTGTGTTTGCTGTGTGTTTCATGGATGTGTATACAGTCATGTTCATATGTTTCATTTGGCTTGATAATTATGTGAAAAACGAAAATGGGTTGAATGGAATAGTCCGGTCAAAAGATATAGAGTAAAATTGAAAAACATATGACACGATCCGGGGGGGGAGGGTTGGAATGAAATATACGACTCTCGTCATTAGGGACTTTTAGATTTTACACGAGAACGTGGACTGCCACGGTGACATCCTTTTAAGGTAATGTGACGTCCTTTTAAGCCACTGCCGGGCACGGGCCAGTGCCTTCAAAGAATGGCACACGTTGCAGTCCACTACGTCGACGTGCAAATCTAAAAGTCCCTATTAAACAGGGTCCACGCCCCTATCTGGAAACCCTTTCCCTTGGTAAAACAATATCGCCATGTTTATTATACAGCTGGTATTTGCATATCAGTTCGTTTCAAAGGTTTAATGAAAGTAAACATGAGAATTACTTTAGGTTCTCGATTCAGAGAGAAAAACAGATTAGTTTGACAAAAAATCCTTTACTTTAGTACAGCAGATCTCTCTCTATCTTCTGTTTACCAACCGCCTTCCAACTCATCGTATCTATTAGAATGACAAATCGAATGCAACATGCTGACCGCCAACTATCCAATTTCAATTTGAGAGATTTACCGGACTTGGATCGTCAGCAATCGCCTCTTCAATCGAGGTCTATTTTATTCCCAACTAATTTTCACGCTTCCCCTCCCGCAGCTGCAAGCTCTATAGCAGAAATAAAGGCTCATCTTTTTGTCCTTGCGTTAAAGAAGAAAGAGGGGAATAGAAATAGAAAAGAAAGGGGAAAAATAAAGCCCCACACGCGATCTTATAACCCCATCGCGAGTAATAGCCCTATGCGCTATAGCTACAGTCCTACGTCATCGGCACGCGACGATAAAATGGTAATCATTTTGCTTTGTCTTCTAACGTACCCGTAAATGAACTAGCCGAACAAAAACGATAAAATTATTCAATCTCAGACTCTTTTTCATGCGATTGAGGGCGGCCAATATCATTTGCAAAATGCGGTTTATGGTGGTGGCTAGTGAGTCGTGAAATTTTGTGGGATGTATTTTGGTTACACTTGACGTAACCTTGAGTTTGAATAAATAAAATTGACATTGTCTGATAGCGTGCGCGTTAGTATTCTTTTCGAGCTGAGAAATAGCGAGAGATGAATATTATTGTGGCATATCGTTGATATCTTTCAGATTTCATTATGTAAAGAGCTGATTGCTCATTGACACATGTAACAGAATCTGATTGGTTATTTTCTTCCTCTTTTATTAAAATGTTCTTCATCTCTTTAAGTATTCCTCCTCTCTACCGCTCTCCATCTCTTTTTTCCTCTCCGGACCTTCTATGAAAGGTAGTCTCTTTTTTTCTTTCAGTCCTCATATCTTTATTTTTCCTACGGTAGTAATTCATTCAGGGTTGTACATTTTTACCCTTTGATGAATCTTAATTGCCTCAATTTCATCTCAATCTCAGTACATATACATGTACCAACAAATTGAATATATCACATCTGTTATAATCATGATTTTTAATCATCATAATCGTTGATATCATCACCACCATCATCACTGTCATTCCGCTTTATCTGTGTTGTTGTCACCACCACCACACAATGTCATCAACATCAACATCACCACTACCACGACCAACACCACCTTCAACTTGACAGACCACCACCACCATCATCATCACCCAAACCACACCTCCATCCAAACATCCTCATCAGTGGTATATGCATCAAACATCTTTCTACCAGGACATCCACCTCTACAACCTTTCAATTAAACAGCCAGCCCTTCCACTATACCCACAATCAAATGAAACAGCGTCCAAGTCATGTACTTATCATACAATCAGAAATAGTGTGCTCTTTTATTATCAGTATCGTACATGTATAATAATGATACGATGGATTTCACACAGAGATCTATAGACAAGAGGAAATCATCTATGCCTACCTCAGTCCCAAATGCGACTGACATAAACAAATGACCAAATTACGGGGGTAAGGAAAAAATGGGAAAATAAGATATTTCTTAAAAACGGGGGAAAACAAAGACAATACATCACACAATGTGACAATATCTTTATATATTACTTCTCATTTGAAAAAAGAAAGAAAAGAAAACTACTATACACACATAGTATGCAGTTAAAACTATAAACTAAAACAAAAACATCTTTGTACCTCTATGATTCAAATGTAATACAGCACAGGCGATGATGACGATACTTTTGTTTAAAGTTTAACGTCACTTCTTCAAGTGAACCAAAACATATAACACATCAACAAAGTCTTCTCTTTTTTTTCTGTTAAAAGAAGCCTCCATAAAAATGTGACTCAGCTTGCGATAATTTACATAAGTGGTATGCATACCCAGTTGCTTCTGAAAAATTAAAGCAACAACTTTGTCAACCAATAATCATCTGGTTTTCTTCTATTTGTAAATTTTTTTTTTTAATGTGAAAGAGCAGCATAATAAACTTTCTTTGAGTTTAAACTGTTTTGGTTATTCAAATAAGTAACAGAAATGAATTCTTATGAAAAAAAGTAACCATTTGACAATGGCCACAAAAACGTCACACTTTTTGCTTCTTGAATTATTCTTAATAATTATTTTTTAAGAATTTTAAAAAGGAAACAAAAGAGTATGCATAATGAGTTTATTAGGAAGAAAAGACCTGAAACTAAATTTAATTTTGATAGGATAGGAATTAAAAACCCTGAAACTAAAGCTGACAGGAACAGACCGATCATTGAAAGTATATCTACGAGAGATTTGGCAATTCAAAATAAAAACGTGTGCAAACAAATTTTCTTGGAAAATAAATATCTGACATTTACATTGGAAAAGAAATTCTCTTTATTATTGATGTCATAGCTGTTCATTGGCATCTATACTTGGCAGTTTGACTACTAACATACTCTAAGTACACAACATTTATTACAAAATTGTTTATGAGATGTGTTAGAAAATGTATCATTGATTGGCTATTCCTAATGAAACCAAGCTGTCACCTATTCTTAGTGAATTTCTATTTTTTTTTAAACCCACCCGAAATCACAATAAAAAAAGGATTTATATTAGACCAAATGAAACCTATTAATGATCAGCTGCGGATTTGAATTAAATGGAAATAAAGATGTTGACCCTAGCTGGGCTTTATTCATCCTTAGGATAGCCATTATGATTTGATCAGGAGTTTAGGCATTGAATCGTAAATGACATTTCTTGTGACTTGTTCTGTGTCCGTGTTGCTATCTATTTAAAGTCATGTAGCGTCATCCTATCACTACGCAAACAATGAATATCCTGGAACTATCTGCAAACGAGAAGAGAGAAAGAGAGAGATACGAAGATAACACACTCGATGAAAAACAGTCAGGTACAAGACATTTTCAAATCATCTCAATGTGTATCTTATAGCAGTTGCATTATTGTCAGTTCTGACTTCTGTTTCCTTCTTTTTGAATCTTCAAAATCCTATTTACATCTGACATAATATTTTTTGGCACTTTCCTCACGTTGCTAAAAAAAAAATGAAATAAAACTAACATGACACCATTATTACACATATCGACTTGACACCAACAATACAAATCATTATAACTGGTAAAATCTTCATGTAAATAAACACATTCTGTTAAAATTAATACATAAACAGAGCTTATTATCTTTTTCAAAAAACATTTGTCTAGTGATTTACAGTCGATAACCAAGCCATTATTTACAATTATATCAGTGAACTATAGACAGATTGAATCATCATCCTCTTCACCATCCCTCGTTTCAGTCTCAATATTTGATATTGAAATATATCCACACAACAAAATAGCTACATATAAATTGGGTTAATAAAAAAGGGTCAAACAGAATCAAGATGACATTGTTTTTAAGAGCTTCTCATATGTAGTATTCACACAAGTAACCCAACCCTTGGGTGTAGCAGCATTTGGCACTCGTGAGTAGTTACATATATTTGGCCTGAATCTTTTTGCTCTCCAAAAGCATTCCTTCTATCAAAGAGAGAGTAGTGTGCAATTTGATAACAATACAGAAGGGACCTATCATTGGTAATGGCAATACTTGAAGTGGCTTCAATCAAAGGCCTGACTAAAACTGTGTTGTTATCACAAGAAGTGTGATATTTTGTTTGTTTGTCTGTTTAGTTTGTTTTGCCAATGAGAGTTACTTCTCTGAAGTATGCCTACTAGGAAGTTGGACCAATTACTGAAGTCAGGGAAAAGATAACAATGTTTAAACAGAAAAGCCACGACCCTCATAAAACAATCAATTTAATGTATTAAAAAAGACAACATCCCACTCATTTTGCAGTAAAACTCCTCTTACACACGGGGATGGTAAAAATTGGCAAAGATTTTGACAGGCAGAGAGTAAAACTGTCTTTCCTCTGCAGCAAAATATTCATGTTTAAAAGATGGTGAAAGACAACATTTTTACAAAAATGAAATTATTTTTCAAAAATCAGCCATACGTTCTGACGATGTTTTCCAATACTGTGTTGTCCAAGCAAACGGGAGGTTTACGACTTGAGAAAACAAATTTATAATACTACACTGAATTCTCCTAGTGAATGAAGCTCACTAATCAAAAGAAGGTTTAATACTTTCAACTGTATTTTGTTATCAAAAAATGTGATCACATCGTTCGATCATATCCAGCATGTCTTCGACTGAAAGAATAATGACTTCAATCACAATGTACTTGTCAGCAAATTAGTACAGAACTTTTGTAGCTTAAGCTCGGACATGGTGAAATCATTGATATGATGTATAAGATACAGAGAGAGAAAGAGAAAGAAAGAGAGAGGTATAGATAGAAAGAGAGAGAGAGAGAGAGAGAGAGAGAGAGAGAGAGAGAAAGAGATATGTCACCACAGTGGGACACATTAGAGCAAAAACAAAATAATAGATTTGGGCAAATAAAGAACAAAATAAGTTTTCAATCTGGCTCTCGCTCCTTCTTTCTCCTGCTACTGAAGTTGAACGAGGGAGAGTTTCAGAGGTCCTGAGACAAAAGACTTGCTAACATACTTCTTTATCAAACTATCAATCCAATAATACTGATCCAAACACTTACTACAACAAATGCATGTCTTGAATATAAATTTGGATTAACCGACAGAATACCCTTTTGCAAGAGGATTTCCGCATCATTCATGGCATACCACAATTTCTTCTTTTATAAAATCATTTGTGATGGTAGGCAGAAAGTTGTAAATGATGTACCAAAATACGAAATCTAGCAAAGGATATCGATGCTTTGAAATGCGTGATAACTTTAATTGTATATCCCTGATCATATTATTTGCCTCTTTATTGAGAAATAAGTTAAATCTACTAATTGATTTCATTCTCCCTTGTACAATGATTACTGTGATTCATGATACTAACATTTTATAAATCATATTTATTTGAAATTAAAAATCTTTAAGAATCATTATTGGCACATATATAAATACAAGTTGTGAATTATTGAGTCGTTGATTAGGCCTATTTGGCTTGGATCATATAAAATAGAAGAATTATAACAAGCAACATTTCAAAATCTTCACACAGGTTATGTAATATGAAGTTATGAACCAAAATGTATGCACTCATTCATTCTTTCCCATGCATGCTAGATATCTGTATCTATACTAGATCAGTGTATCTATACCGCCCCCCTCCCCCTCAACTCAGATTGCGACAGAGCAGAACTGAATTGACATTAACGGACAGACACATTGGGGATACCATGCTTACGCATCACTCCCAACACCACGGTCAGGAAAATGAAGGAAATCTCTTGCATATCTCCTTTAATTCTGTGGAATGACTAAGAAATGAAGAACAAATGATTCTTGTGGAGATCCCCGATTCGGTCCGAAGAACGGGGTGACTGCCTCATGTCTCTGTTGGATGGCAGAAGTCAAGCTCTTGTCCACTTCCTGCATCTCCGGCAGCTCAACAGCTTCTGCAGAACCTTCAGGAATCAAGTCTGATGAAATTCTTCTGACTCGCACAATGGTCGGACACACGGTCATTATCATGCTGATGATATCCCTCAAGCTATCTTATACGCATGTTGAAAGCCTTTGGAAATCCATTACTCCAGACTTGTCCAAACTTGCAAATCAACAAAACAAACTTATGAAAATGTAGTTGACTCTCATTCGAGGTTTAGGAAATGGTCTTTAATACTTCAGTTATTACAGATCATATCGGATCTCTCTTTGGCCACTTAGGAAATATGTCATTGACTTGGCATAGTTAGTACATGGGATGATCCATTACAGAGGGTGTATTGGTGCTTCAGCAACCACAGATCATCTTAGGGTTCAACTTCCATGCGTTATTCTTTGATAAAATCAGCCTCTTGTCTGTTTGTTTGGCCTCGTTCTACCATCTCCCAACAGGTCGATGTCCTGTCCTCTATGCAAGTCAGTCTTTACCATCAAAATGTCAAAGCCAAATCATCCTTTGTAATGTTAACTGACAATTATTGTTGGGATTGACCTATCAATGGTTCCAAGATCTCTATTTCTGACTGTACCGCTTTCTCACGGAGGCCAAACATCTATTTCGAGTCCATCTCCCTCAAGAAGGGGCCAAACGTTACACGTTAAAAATCTCTGAGATGAGGGGGAAGAGGCTCTCAAACTGGGAATCGGGAAGCTTCATGGACATGAGGTCGTCAACGTGGTGCGTGACCAGGTCTCGTACATCGGTCAGCTTCATGATGAGCTTGGCGAAGAAGACCTTGTCTTCGGGATGGTTGATTTTGGTCAGGGTCTGGAGCGTCTCTACCATTGGCCTCTGGATCTGCTCCACGTCTTCTCGACTCACAATCTCTGGCCGATCTAAGGGACAAAGCATAAAGAACATATCAACATGGAAATCACATCACATAAGGAACTGCTAAACACTAGCTATTCATACACATCGAGGCAATCAATCAGCAAACTCCATCTACACCCTTTAACATGTACATTATAATCTTTATGATTATATATTAAGTGGAGATAAAAGTAAATAAAAGTACATCAGTACAAGTCAAGAACTAATAAATATAATAAAATGGCAAATTTATTAAAAGCATTTTAAGACAATTAAGACATTAAGACAATTAATTTGAGACATCATTGAGCTCTCATGAAATCATTTACAATTGCAAATCGAACAAAAAGTTTTTTGCTGCCTCGAATGATCTTTTGACAAATGAATTCTGCTCATCACACCAGCAGGATGAAATATAAGTAAATGGAAATGTATTTCCTTGGCCGTAATTCTGAATTTTGAAGGTACCACTATCTAACTGACTAATACCCAACTCCCTGCCAAAGAACACTCTGAGTCTTACCTGGTGAAATGATTGTGATTGCTTGCAGTAATGCATACTCTTGTTTGGTCAGCATCATACCATTGACTGCCTGGATAAACTTGAGCGTTGGTTCTGTCGCAGTCAGAAACCCTGATGACAACATTGACTCGAAGGACCATTCGCTGCCTGTGATGTCGTCAACGATTACATTGCGCTCCGGAACGTAGTTCTCGGCACACCTCAACATGAGGACTTCAAGGATAGCGTTCTTGATGAGCACTGCCTGCTCATCGTAGGGCAGCCTGCGGAAGGCTGGAATGGCCTTGGTGAAGGCAACAGTTTGCCGGATGACAACACCCATTAACGTCATGTTGTAGATGATCATCTGCTGCATAGTGGGTTGGGAAGGGAGCATGGCCATTTTATCTTTTTCACTCAAGCCCGGTTCCTTCTTGATCTTGTCCGATATCCTTTGATTGTCCACCTGACAAGACGTTGAGGTGAGGCTCGGCGAGCGGTCCAGGGGTTCCTCCTTCAAACAAATGTTTTGGGGCTTGTCCAGCGGATATCTTTGGTGGAGCTTGTCATTGTCTGCTTTGTCCAGTGCAGAGTCCATTTTGATCATGCGAGGGTCGCTGGGCATCATGCCAGGGTGGGGTGGCATCGTCATGTCCTTTGGCGGGAAGAGGGAGCCGGAATAAAGACTGAAAGGATTGGCACCGTTGCAGTTCATATTGGCAAACATTGCTTCTGTCTTGTCCTGGAATGCTTGCATCTTCCTCAAGATTTCATCAATTTTCCCATTTGGCTGTATGAAGACAACAACAAAAAAAGAGAAGGGAGAGAGGCATTAATAACAAATTGATCAAAAGTGTTCAGTGTGTCTTTTACAAATGCATTTCAACTTTTAGTCTTACCATGAGAAAACAATAAGACATTGCAGAAAAAGAGCTGCTGTGGGAGTATTAAAAAATACATGACATCTTATAGAAATGCTCTAGAAAGATACTATGGAATATAACTGAATCCTTCAAAAGATTGTTAAAAGAACAAGGTAAATACATGGAAAAAAACTACACCCTGTTAACAGCATCTGAATACATGCAACACTCATCGTTCTTACTTTTGAATCATTAATTTCAAGAGATGACATGTACACCAAAAAGTTCTCACACTTTCTTCTTTCCGGTTGAAGAAAAATTCAAGCCATGTGCAATGCTATGGGTCCCTGGTGAAGATATCCCAGGAGCCCAATTATAATGTATGGAAACCCCACTTGTTACACTCTGCTCTATTTAACAGGCAACATTTCTTCACTAATCGCTCAGGTTCTGATCAATCGCCGTCTGCAATTGAATATTCATTTCGGCACTTGACACTAATACGCCTTGCTTGCAGCGGGTCTTGCGATTTATGTCCTCATGTTTCATGTATATCTGCTGCAAAACGAGAAGCGTCTGCGCGCCACGCAATCCGGGTGTAATCAATACGCCACTCCGCGAAACTGGGTTAAGTTGCCGACGATTCCTCTAGTCTGCTCTACTTCCGTAAATGTTATTTTGAGGACGAGTCGGCTAAAAATTCGGGCAAGCGGATCGCAGACGAAAGATGAGAATTTGGAAAATGGAGCAATGGTGCAGGCACACATAACCCTTCAGCTAAGTTGTCTGAATACACTGTCTAAAGTGACAGGGCGCTATGTTCTGAGAAGATTTTAATTGATGCACAAACAGAGCTCCTAGCATCTGTTGCACGAATGTTTCCCATTACGTATTCCAAGCAGGAGAGGGCGATGTTATTCTAGAAGCGCCACGGGACCATGTGGGCGCTGGGGCTTGTCCGATATGTCCCTTGGAGATGTATCACGGAGGCCCGCCAAGCGTGATCACAATCATAGATTCCCTCTGCATCACGTGCTACTCTGCATCTCTCCACCGGCAAAGGTGTGCTCGGTGGTGTCACCTGACTACAGAAACGCATCATCTGCGGATAACTTTCCCTAAAATTACGCATCTCCGGATAGCTCATGAATAATGCATGCGTCTTAAGAAGAGGGGAGAAGGGGAGCACGCCTGACGAAGCCCTTGCAGGTAGCGGCAAGCTTTGATTACATATTTCTTCGCTGTAACCTATTTCTCAGGCCTCTGGTTGGCTGCGGAATGAGGGAGGAGGATTCCCTTGCATCAAAGCACAGGGGACGACTAAAAGACAGGCAGTAATCAGTCCTATTTGGGGTATGGTTACTTGACTTCAGACACAATTTTGATGAAAACTAGGCCAACGCATCCATCATTTTCTCTCCTTTCCAGGTTTTGTTGACAGAATGTTCCTATCACCTTGTACAACCCAATACAGCGCTTGGCCTAATTCTGGAGTGTACAGCAGCACAACAACACTTTGACAAGAGTACTTTGCCTGTTTCTTGTATCCAATCCACAAGCACTTTGAAACATAGCTGCATCAAACACCTTTTCTCAACAACTTCATTTTTCCTTTGTTTCCAAACACACAGAGTCAAGCCTCGAGATACATGTATACCCAGGGGTAGCAGATATACCGATCAATGCAAAAAGAATTCCTTCTAATTCTTTTCCTGTTTGGTCTTAGTATTTCCACAGGAGTACGTAGAATTTTGTTTATATCTAATCTAATTTGTAACAGAAGATGATTCAAATTGAATTTCTAGGCTTTCAACAACAGAAGAAGAAAAAATATCTACCACCACATTCAGGGAAAAAAAATTAAATACAAAGTGCCCAATACTTCATCAAGGCATGGACCTACTGATATCTATCGCAAGCAAATGATACAGTGTAGTGGTGTTTCATAAACTGTTGCGTGACAGTGATTTCACTGTCACATTGATCACCATGAAGTCAGCTTCTTGAGGTACAAGAATTCTGGACCCGTCCATCTCACTGACCTTTTGGAATTAGTTGGTCCTTGCGGGCAGTTTAATTTACGGCCAAACAAACATGCCCGCATCATTGCATGCGTACAAAATCCTAACTGAAAATAACGCACATTGTGCAATCCACAAAACCCTATACATGAATCTTTATCTCAAGCGTGCATGATTGCAGGGGATAGGCCTACCTCGTGTGAGAATTAGAAGGACTCTGTCTCATATACTTCACCAAAGAGTTGATGCCCTTCTGGATCTCACAAGACAGCAGTGTCCATGTACTTGATCTCATCAACATTTTCTGCTAGTGTGGGCTATCAACATCAGAGACAGATGGATGGACAGACATCGTCTCAAAGAGTGCAGTGATCTTCATATGCCAGTAGAGATTCATAAAAATGCATGTTTAAGCGCAAAAGATCATGCCAATGAAAATGGAATGAGACAGAGAGAGATTTAGAGAGATGGAGAGGGAGATATGGAGGGAGATATGAAGGGAGATATGAAGAGAGACATAAAGGCAGAACGAATGATGTTGATAAAGAGAGAGACGGATGTAGGAAAGAAGAGATAAGAGAAGAGAAAAGAAAGGAAAGGAGAGAATGAGATAATAAAGATCAAAGCATAAGATGCAGCAGGAGAGAGAGGGAGGGAGAGAGAGAGAGAGAGAGAGAGAGAGGGGGGTTGCATTATTTCCTGAATTTTTACTCTTATTATGCATACACACACAAAAAAGACATGACCAGAAAACAAAATTGAATTTTAAAGACCCTGAAGTTAACCTGTGGTGCAATGCAGGTAAATTTAAAGCAATTAAAAACATCTATTTGACACATTTGAAGCGGAAATAATAGGGTTCAAACTGTTCATTCCGTAACCGAACAACTGCTGTCTTCTGTTTTTGCTTTACCCATTGAATGGGAACATGAACACTTGCTACCCATTGACACACCATGGGTCTGCATACGCTTTGTAGTTTGTACCCTAGCTCTCCCCATGAAAGTATGATGGCTACAGGCACAATCGATAGTTTGCCAATTTGCCCTCAGCTTCTGCGGCGTTTGTTCTCTGAATGAATGATGAGGTAAATATTAACACTGGTAGGTGTTTGATGAGAATTATTTCAACAGAATGAATTTGCTCTAATAACCCAGAAGCTAGAGCTTGCTGAACCAGCACAAAGAAAGTAAAACTATACTCCTGTCTCCAAACAGAGGAATACCGGATGTAATATAATGTAATACAGAAAATAAGAGAGTGAAGAACAGACATCAATAATGCCTAGTAATCATTTCATAATTTCTGTTTTCTGTTAGAAATATTACCAAAGGGGAAATACATATGATTAATTTTTGTTTATGTCTTTGATATCAAAGAAAGACGGGGATATACAAAACTTGATACATCTCAAAAACTGATTAGAATAATTCATTATGCTATTTATGTGGTTATGGGTGAAAAGGAAGTTACATTTTGTAATATATTTCAAAAGACAAATCGATTCAAATCATTTTATGAGAAATTAAATCAGATGTTTATTCATATCTCCTATTTTTGTTCCATATATGTGACACAACAGCATGCCATAGGGAAGAAAGCCCCCCCCCCCTCCAAAGAGAGTTAAAGAGAGAGAGAGAGAGAGAGAGAGAGAGAGAGTAGAGAGTAAGAAGGGAATTCATGGGATAAAAGTGCAAGACATCTGGAAGACTGGCTAACACTAGAGAGAGAATTTGTTGCTGGGTACAATCATAGGGTCAGACCAAACAAATATCCAAACCAAATATTTCTGGATTGGGCTATTAGAGAGAGGTGATGACAGCATACAAACCCAGCACACAAACCGCACCAACCCTAAGTCAACCATTTGCAGGGATAGAGAAAGAAAGAGAGGGAAATAAGACATGAACAGAGAATATGGAAAGAAAGGGGAGAAGGAGGTTCCGGTGGAAAGAATGACTAAAATATATGCACAAGGTGTTGGAACCAATGCTATCAATCCGAAGGAGAGTTGGTCGGGCATATGCAGGTATAACATCTGGTAACTTGGTGGTTATAGTTACAGAGGCTAGGAAAAGGTGTTCACTGGAAGGGTCATGGGTGGAAAGAAATTAAGTTATCACAAGACAAGAAGATGGAAGTGGAGAATATTGAAAGCCATACAGGGGCTCTGACAGATTCAAACAGACAATAATTGCCATTAACAAATACCAACTGAAGATTTATCACTTGACCAACAAAGTAATGATAATGGCACAATTTAAAGATGAATAACGAGGGGCTATACAATGAAAGAGAAGAAAGGGTGATCTTTAACAAAAATCTGTAGGCTTTGTAATGACAATTGACGACAACATAAACTGTATTTTTTTAAAACTCTGTCATTTTTAAATACCTAAAACTAACTTCAATAACCCCTATATGATTGGAGGTCACTTCCAGGTGATAAGTTACGGTACATCAAAATTACAATCATTCTGCATGTATTGATATACTGGGCACATGACTAGGTCAGACTTTTCCACCAAATCATTCCATACTCATCTTTACCATCCATTCTTCACGCCTGATATCACATCAGTGATTACGAAATGAACTCTGTCATCATCTAACATTCAAACAGGTAAATTGCCATCAGACATCTGAATTCATCCCTCACCTACAGACGCAGGAACGCTAGCTCATTATCACATTCTCTGTTTGATTGTCACTCGTCACAACAGAAGCAAACAATCGCATCAGACAGGGCTATTTTTCTGGGTGATTTTTAGCGAGGATGCGACGGCGTTTAATTTGCCATTAGAGGCAATCGCCTGGGAACGGTGTTGATCATTCCGAGAGGGCCTTGACTGTTTTGTGTTATCATTGCGTATGGGCAGCTGACTGCTCAGTGAGCGGGCGATACATGGGGGTAATTGTGCTTGAGTAATGTTGACCAGTCGATGGTGAAAGATATCATTAGCGTTGATCTAGATACGACCATGCTCGATCGGCGGCATAAAAACAGGTTTGGGAGACGGCAGAATAGGTGGGATGGATGGATAGAGGGAGAGAGAGCTAGAGGATAAAGAGACAGAGAGAGAGAGAGAGAGAGAAGGGAAAGCATGTCTGATTTTCAGCGTGTTTACACACCTATTCCTAACCTTGTGCCATTTAGCATCAGACAATTAGATAGACATCACAACCAACCTTTCTGCGATGGCATTCAAAATAAAAATACCGGTAGAAGAGCGCCGGTGAAGAATGTCTTCTGACCCAGTTGGTACATTAGAGTTGGTCCTCCCAGGCATTTCACTCCAAATTTCAATCTCCCATCTTTTTCATATTGTGCTATACCTCGCAGCTACACATTTTTATAGGTCAATTTCACAGCCTCGTGGGTACAGAGTCAATGGTTATGCTGCACATGCATCTTTGCTAGCAGTTTAGACAATTGAATAATCAAATAATTATTATAATGTTGCACGTCCATTAGCATGTCATTCCTCAAAGAATCCCTCTTGTGCAGAAAACAAGGAGATAATGTCACAATTACCATCCCATTTAACATGAACACAAGGGAAACGTAAGTTCTAAAAACACCAAGCATGCTCAAGGAGGTTCCTTATCAAGCAATCCTATTTTTGCTGTTACCAGAAGCCTCATGGTTCTGCTTCTCCAAAGTACCCCTCATTTTTAAGAGAGAGAGAGAGAGGGAGAGAGAGGGAGAGAGAGAGAGAGAGAGAGAGAGAGGGAGAGAGAGAGAGAGGGAGGGTGATTGAGATAGAAAGAAACAGAGAGAAAGAAAGAGAAGGACAGAGAGACAGAGAGAGAGAGATGGGAGGGGGGCAGGGATAAAGAGAGAAAGAGAGATAAACAGATGGACATAAAATGATACAGAAAGAAAGGGAGACTGACAGAGAAAGAGATACATCCTGGCTTCGATCCAGAGGTTCTTCGGTGTTGTGGCAAACACAGCTGGAGCTCCATGTAATTGTATGTAACATGTCATCATCATCCCATGTATCCATCCAAAATGAAAGAGAAAATCATTGGAAAATGTCTGAGAACCATTAAGATCTTCACATAGATAATGGGAGCTGAGCAACAACCCCCATCTTGCTCTAATTTCCCCACTAAACAGCGGGAGACAAACTTAACAGGATAGCAAACAATTGCTGTCCCCTCTATTGAAAAAATGTTGCACAAAAAAGGGTATGAAGGCTATGAAGGCATTCAATTTGTAAAGCATTGCTGTTTGGGGTATGTAACTCCTGGGGAGTGTTTCACAAAGACTAAGATCGACTTTAAGTTGGACTTAACTATGGCAGGCCGTTCATGTCACTGTTTGCTCTCACCATTATGATCTTTAGATAGTATTTTTTCCTTCAATAATGAATTATCAAAAAAGGAACATTCTGTAGATTTAGGACCATGATTTGTACGTCCCTTGAGAGACCAATACCAGTAAATGGTAAGAGCAAACAGTGGCATGAACGGCCTGCCATAGTTAAGTCCAACTTAAAGTCGATCTTAGTCTTTGTGAAACCCCCCAGCAATATTTATCTCACTAAATTGCCATTTGTGGAAAATACAGGTCCTGGGCTACCTTCGCATTGCTAATTCTAACTGTAAGAGACACAGACCTGAATTAGTTTCAAGGCATTGCTATGTACAAGGCATATAAGTCCAGAAGTATATCAGACCTAGACTCGCAAGGGACATGCATGTAGGACTGGGACCCATGAGGGATATATATAAGGGCGTGGACTAGTTACCTTAGCATTGCTATTTGTAGCCCCTGAGTCTGCCTTGGCCCTTTCCAGTGCTGTGATCAGGTCCTCCTGGTCCTTATTCAGCCTAGGGGAGTGGCTCAAGGGCATGACAATGCTACAAGAGGGCGACGACGATGTCGACGAAGATGACGTGGACACGGAGGAGGCTGAGGGTTGGGGAGGGGTCGGCTGCTGGGTGACAAGGAGCTGCTCTTTCTGTTTCTTCTTGTTCTTGCGTTCTAGCGGTTTCCTCGTCTCTAACCTCTTCTCGTCCCATACACCTGTAAGGATGATAAAGAAGAAAACAAAAAACATATTTAATTTCTCTATCGATGATGAAGAAAGAGACCTACATTGACAAAATATACAGGTTGGTATATATTCAAGATTTTTTTTAAAGAGCCTAATTAAATTCACGTTTCTTTCTCTGATAATTTTCCAAGACTTACAATGCCAAAAGTGAAACTTTAAATTCCCTTTAAGGTTTCTGCATGAAAATCCCACAATACATACTATCAGTTAATTGCCTGCATTTTCGTAAAGAGAGGTTTTAAGAAGTACTTGGGTGAGGGGGAGAAAATTATTCTTCAATTGTTAGCTCGGCATTAATAAAAAGTGGCTCTATTAATCTGATCCACAGAGAAATAATCATTATCAAGCTATACACATTATCCTCCACTATAAATGCCATGACAAGATCATCCCAAATTTCTTTTGGAGAAATGCATGTACAATGACTATATAAAAATGACATCTCAGCACTCATAGAAGATACGGCATGCCACTAATAGAAATAAGGGGATAAAAAGAAGAACTATATAGGACCGATCAAAAGTTCATAGAAAGTTCAAGTTCCCCCTATGATACCTAAACACAAACTCTCTCCCTGACTTGTAGCTTCCCGAAAAGTTCAAACTCTAAATCAACAGGAAAGGTTGGAAGGAAAGAGAGCCGTGAAGAAAGAGAAAATCTGCTTCGATTCCCTATGAGATGATCGCACAGCACAGGAGGGCATGAGTCAATCATATGTTGTTTGATACATACGGTAGTTTCACGCATGCATGTGTTTGCGACTGATGGGTGTGGGAATGGGTTTTCCCCCTTTTGACAAGGAGGGGAGGGTTAATTTTATGTTATTTTTACTACTGTTAGTACAGATGCCTTGCTTTAGAGTGTTTTATATCCAGAAGAATAGATGATATATATATATTATTATTAACTGTATCAGACATCTGAGCAGTGGTTTTACAAAATCATATTACACTTGTTGTAATCCTAAAAGAGATAATCAGTCAATATAAGACCATATTACCCTCTTATGAAAAAGCCTATGGACTTTACATGTTAAAAAAACAGTAAATATAGTCTCATATTGACCGCGCCGTATTTTGTCATTTTCATTGCGCATCTATTACGCGTATGAGAACCTGCGCACTTTGCGCGCACTCTATTGTGACGTAATAATCACACCAAAGGCACACTGTGTGCAGTGTATCAAATTTTGTCAAGCACTGGATGCACAGTGCTGGTTTGACGATGTTTTTGCAACTTTAATGCTAGGAAACCCTTTTTTAAACATAATTAAGAGTGTTAGTCAGAGTTCTTGTTTGCTCTAGATGTCTGATGTGGTTAATAATAGTAATATTGACTGCCTAATTCAGGGCAATATGACTTGTCATATATCATGTCTATATTATATGTCGTATTGCCCTGAAGGCAGTCAATATTACTTAAGTATCATATCTTTCAATACTCAGAAGAGGAAAAATTCAACTATAACAAGACTTCCTTATAGAGCACCTTAAAAAATTTGGGGGATCCCTGCAAAGGCCGATCTGGAAAGAGGATAAAGACAAGATTTTTCTTTGAAAGGGGGGAAAAAAGAGAAAATAACTGATTTGCACAAACATGTATCATCCATACATATCTAAAGATTTACATGTAAATCTTTAAACTTTACTTTTAAGAACTAACAAGATAACATTGACATAGAGATGTAGGATGCCAATTTGAGATGTGAATAATTGAGCACCAACTGGAATGATCAAAAGAAAAATAAGTCTGAAGAAAATGTAAGCAGGCATTTGAAGAATAGCAAGTCAAATACTCTCTGTATTTCAAAACTAGAAGAAAGTCATATTATTTAAAAACTTCCAAGCTAACTACTATGACTATGTTCTTCATTCTTGGTGCATCTCGTATCCAATAGCGCCCATCACTCCCGCGGCCTCTCAACCGATACTGACACACATCTCTCGGCTCTCCTTTCCCTGGCTGCCAAAGCCTTAGGTGTTACCGGGGATCTCATTTTGAGATCCATTATGTCAGCAGTTGGATTTGGCTCCCCAACTTGGAGGATTGAGCCCGGATTCCGACCAGGTTGGAACCGTTTTCCGACCCACCCCACCCTCCCTCTCTACCGCTCATCTTTCTGTCTTTCTTGGAGAAGACCCGCGAAAGACGACTCCCTTTACCCCGTTGTTAGGACGAGGATCAAATTTGTGCTGCCTTGCCGCATTAGCAAGGCTTTTAAGGCTGACATAAGACCTAAATAGGTAGCAGAGTGAAAAGCTATAAAGTCGGGTCAAAATGTGATCTGTATTGATAGGAGACACTTTGCCAGGATTTGCTCTTTATGCTATCTCACAAAGCGTATCACTTCAAATTTGTCTATATTTCTTTGGTAGATCTTCACTAAAGCCTGTTGCCCATAGAACCTTTTTTTTCTCCAAGCAAACATGTGTCATCTTCTTGCTTAAAGTCTCCTCTAAAATTGTAAATAAAGCTTTAGTAGAGAAAATTGCTATAATTTTCCTCAAGATCAATGTTGAGTCTTTGCCCATTGTAGCACTTAAGGATGACAATAAAGCCTGAACTTTATGCTGCAACAATTCTAAATTTGTTTTCCTTTCCCTTCCATTTGATAAAATCACAGTTTATATGCTGCAAATGTGAGCCAGAAGGGCATTAAGTCATAATCTTGAAAACAAAGCTAATGCCCTCCTAGCTCTTGACTTACAATTTATTTTTGTACTCCTTTCCAAATTATCTTCTTTCTCCAACACATATATACCTTTATGTTAAGATGGCCCCCAACTTGAATAATCCTTTCTAACTCTTCCATAGATAACCTTCTCCCCCCGCCCCCCTCACTCTTTCTCCCTCTTTATCAACCTTGCAATCATTTGTTCATTTTCTTATTAACATTTTCTCATCTTGTTCTGCAACTTCTATGTATATTTTCTTAGCTTTTTCTTCCTGACTTTTGTCATCTGAAATACATACCTCCTAAACTGAGAAATCCATGTTACCATCTGGTGAAATCTACCTTTTCCAAAATTTACTTCTAAATCGGTCGACTGCCCGCCCGTGGAAAAGGGGGGATAAAATCTGAAAAAATCTGAGGGATCATCTTCCCTCTCCCTTCTCCTACGTCACGAGGCATGGTGACATCCCAGCTGTACGCCACATTGATTTGAACTCTTCTTACATTTAACTCGAAGACGATGTCACTCAGCTTCCTGCTTTTCACGTTTTAGAGAAATGTACGTATTTAGATGGGAGTAATAAGGATGTATCTCCATGCACTGTGTGTCTTAACATGTTCTGTAAGATTGTACCTCGTTGTATCAGAAGATAATTCAAACTATCAGAAGTATAGTATTGCCAATTGCATATCTACTGAAAGACAACACAAAAATATGGAGATTTAATGGTGAAAGAAAAAAAACCTAGTATAAGTTCATCTCATGCTGAATTAAAATTGAAATATGATTGGAATGTCAGTCTTCAGGCAACAGAATCATCAAATAAGATGATGACTGTGGATGGGAGAACTACAGAGCATTGTGATGTTGACATTGGTTTGAGGCGTTAACAAAACAATAAGCAACATTCATGCCGGAGCTGCCATCATCGCCCCTCTTTCTCTCTCTCCTTCCATGCTCCTCCGAAGACAACGCAAGTATGTCAAGTGAGTCACGCGAGACGAAATTGACGTCAGTGCCACGCCGATCACGGACGACCGTAGGAGATTGGTTGAGACTGGGGGAAGAGGAAGAAATTCGGCAGCAATTTGTGACTGGAAGTCCCGGCAATCTGTTGATTGTAATCTTGAGAGGAGAGACTGTTCACGTCTGGCCTGGCCACCGTTTTTTTTCTTTCTCACTGGGATTGTCCAGTCAACAGATGATGACATGGGGGTTGTGATTGGATAATTGTGAGGTAACGTGGAACAATTAGTAGCTAATCCGCACAATGTCGAGGGTGCGAGGATTTGACATGCACACTGCTCAGGGTAGATTCCTTTATACTTATGTTAAGATGCATTTTTATTCTAAAGCAACTGGTGCTTTCACATTGCTCCCTGAAGGGAGACCCAAGATTTTAACATTACATCCTATGATAGTTCAATAGCTACATGACTTCTCAGATGAACCCACATTTACCTCTAATTACTTCAATTTATTTGGTCTCTGTAAGGATGTGAAAGGTCAAATGAGGGCTCCCTCCTGGCCTAGTAGTAGTGCCCCCTCCCCCTCTACCCATACAGGGGCAGTAGAGGGCTTCTGGTCTTTACCCTTTCATCAGGTAGCCCAGCCAGCCAGTACGTCAGCCAGTGTCATACCTTCGGGCCACACCCTCCCTGTTTTTGAAAAATATCACATCTCGGGGAGAAAATATCACATCTCGCACCCTCCAAGAAAAACAACAACAAGGAAAACTCTGACCCTGTTGCCCCCTGTGGCTGACATCAGCACAGCTTCTGAACTGTTTATGAGAAACCAGTGACAACAGACCTGCAGTCCTCAGGCTTCACCTGGCGATGGTAAGACCTACGTATGGCTGTGGATGATGTGCGGTTTCATCAAGCCCAAGACTACCAAGGAATGAGTCAGAGAGAAGTTATGATGGTATTGGTTGAGGATGGTAATAGCAGGAAATAGAATCGCCAACTTCTTTCAATTTTCAATACTAATTAATTTCTAATAATTGAATCATAATGAAAAGAATAATCGTTTATACCATAACTTGAAAAAAATTATGGAATCATAATATTCAATGGACTTATCATGAACACGATACTATTATTATGTTTGCCTAAAAGCTAATTCATTCATATTACATTCCCTAATATGTTGTTTCTGTATTGCCTGTGTATATATATGTGTAAAGAGAGGGGGAATGGGGTCTAGACAGGTTTATCATTGTTTAGCATCTTCATATGTCAAAGCCAGCCAAATCTAACAAAAGAATAACCAAGGTACAGAACACCAGTCTAGTTATTTGAATATAGCTCAAGCATTCATTGAATTGTCAGATTATGTTAAGAAAACAATATCTATCATAAATTGTGAAATATATATTTTTTCCTGTCAAAACCATAAATCTATGACCAATTCATTTAAATGATAATAATCCTTTTGAATCTGCATTTAACCATAAAATAGCACATTCCTATTAATCAGCTCTCCTCTCTTAAAAACACTATTAATAAGAAGTATAATATTTCCCAGTTGATCTCTCTCTCTCCCCTTCCCCCCCCCTCCCCAGTCCCAAACAAAGACATTTTTGTTGGCTCTTGAGGTGTTGACATATCTCTCGAGACCTGTCGCCTTGAACTATGTATGGTGTGGCTCTACCAGAAACAAAAAATGGCAAATAAGCAAGGGGGAAAAAATGGTTGCTAGCAGAGTTATCAATCAAGCCTGGAGTCAGTCATGGTCATTTACTCTACCAGTGTTTAATTGTCGTAAACATATTCTGGGGGTCGTTGCCCCTTCTGCCCTAGAACTGGAAGACCTTGTTCATATTAACCCTTTGAATACTAAGCCCGGGATGGAGTCTACGGAAAATATGCGTAACACCAAAATCATAAAATATCCAATAAGACCTTGTTTACGCTAAGATTGTCTACATGGCCAATGTGTCTTATACCAAAATCATATTATAACCAACAGGTGAAAAAGCTCTGTTCACACTACTCTAAAAGTAGAAATATTCCTGGTACATTAATTTTCGCGGATTTCGTGCTAAGATCGGCAAACGCGAATTTTAGAACTCGTGAAAATATAAGCATGACTTCTTATGCGTGTTTTGAACAGGCTGAATTGCGTGCAATGCAAATTTAAGAACCCGCGAATATGTTTTGGGGTCGCTCAGCGTGAAAAATTAATCACACAAAAATATCAGCGTTTACAGAATAGTCATTTTCTTGTATACTAAGTATTATAACACATAAATAATCTCCTGGAAATATACCTGCAAAGTGTGAACATTTAGCATGTATTCGTGAATAGGTTTTTCCTCGCTTTACTGGGCTGCTATGTTTTAATGTTGAAGTTACATGAGTTGGGATGGAATTCTTTTTACCATGGTGTTTCTTCCACATGTGTTTTTTACGCTACCCCTCCTTCAAATGTAACGATCCCCATGGCAAACATAGTATTGATCTGTTTTTACCAAAATAGACATTCAAAAACTGCCTAGCGGG
This sequence comes from Mesocentrotus franciscanus, assembly GCA_037976565.1. NCBI lineage: Eukaryota > Metazoa > Echinodermata > Echinoidea > Camarodonta > Strongylocentrotidae > Mesocentrotus > Mesocentrotus franciscanus. The sequence continues at coordinate 30,817,278 of CP137669.1, read as the reverse complement.
CTGTGAGTGGGCAAAGGGTAACATGCAGTGAGAGAAGGATCGAGAAGAGAAAACAGAAAGACAGAGAAGGGTAAAGGAGCAAGAGAGAGCATATTCACAGAGGGATCACAGAGAAACAGCGTGTCCACACACAAAAAATTTATCCCGAAACTCTATAACGAAACGTCGTATAAAGAATCATCGTATAAATTCCAGGGTGTCCACACACACAAGAAAGTAATTCCGAAACTCTACAGCAAAATAGCATAGGTGCGCAGTTTGCTACTGCGGTCATGAAATGGAAGCGGAAATGAGAGGACAGGTCTCCTTTCGCGTAAGGTCACGTTAAGCCCCGCCCAGTTATACCGTTCTATTTCGACTAGTTATACTAGTTACGTCCACACACAACACATTCCGTGATTAGGCGTGATTAGACGTGATTTTTTATTGAGTTCTAGTTCGAAACGTTGCCCAAACCCGCGTTTTGTTATACAACGTATCGTTGGTAAGCGTCCACACACACATCGTATAACTATCCCGAAACGGTATAACTATCCCGAAACGGTATAACTAATCACCCCTAATCACGGAAAGTGTTGTGTGTGGACACGGGGAATGAGAGAGAGAGAGAGAGAGAGAGAACAAAATAGAGTGCAAGAGAGGGAAATTGGAAGTTGGAGAAAAGAGAGAGTGAGGGAATTAATAGAAAGAGAAAAAGAGGAAGAGAAAGAAAGAGAAAGGACTACAGAATCAAGAGGAAGAGAACAAGACAGAGATAGATGTATAGAAAATGTACTAAAGAACACCAAAAACATTTGAGATGTGAGAAATTATGGGCATAGCTTATCCCTGCATGCAGTTCCCAAACCTTATACCATCTCGCGGTCACTCATCTAAACCCTTCTATTGCTACATAATAACATACACAAGAGAAGATAGGCCTAATAAAGTATTTACATTTCTATTCACACCTGTCTCTGTAGGGATGATTAAACAAGTATTGAGGATCTAAAATGACAAATGCAAAAAATCACGTACGCAGTCTTTCCTGGTTGATTTTATACAGACTGCGTAAATATTTATGACTGATTTTTCTGATTTAAAAATTGTACTGTACATCAGCATAATGTTAGTTGTGTTAAATATTGAACAGGTTTTTTCAATTTCCCTGTAAATTTGAGGCTTATCTTTTAATCTTTTTATAGTCAGGATGTGGAAGTGTCTTCAAAATTTATGTCCAAAATATCTAAATTATCTTATCAAGTGAAACTTAAGAAAGCAATATGATAAAGATTATATCAGTATCACAGGGAAGGATCCTTAAAACATTAACAATAATGTAAAATCTACCATTGATCTCAAAGTTGTGCAAGATACCACAGCAAATGAATTCAGGTACATGTAGATACATAAATGAAATCCCAAATACTGCACACGGAAAAAGGAATCTCGTTTAAGCAGAGGGGGTTATTAATGAATAGATACTCTTTGACATACGTCCTGTTACATCTCACCAAGCCCTAGCTCACACAAAGAGTCCCATCAATTACTATTATATCCCCACCCCCGACTGTTGCTGAAGCATCTCATAGACCATGCAAGAAGTATATGTCCCTTGACAGAAAGGAGAGAGACTTACAAAAAAAAAGATAAACAATCTAGTCATGTCAACCAATAATATGACAATACAAATGAGAAAAATTCCTCATCCCCCAACCCCGCCAGGTTACGAGCACTTTTCCCCCTTGGCAGACATCAGTCGTGTGGCATAGTCCCGCTGCCGTTGTCATACATGCATGCCTGCCCGTACACACGCACGCAGGCAGGGAAAAGATAAGTACAGTGGGAGGTAGATAGATATACATCATAAAATATGACTCGTACATCGAGCATAAGATTCTTCTTGGTTGCTCTCAACAACGGCGGAGCAACCTCCCAACACAAGAAATCAAGTAACCTCTCAGAAAAGTGCAAACATTGGTATGCAATGGACTCAATTTTTTCCCTCCCCGCCTTTCCCTTTCTCGCTCGTATTTTTCTTGGAGCATGCATGCACTGCTAGCCACAGCTAACAATTTTGATATCTTGCATGCACGATAGAGTCCCGTCCGTCGTGATTGGAGCCAGTATGACACGCCGTGGCAAGCATACTCAAGTACCCATGTTAAGCAAGTGTAACAATATTAGCCAGAGATGAGCAATCTCCATGATCATTGTCATCATCATCATCATCATCTTCAACATTCATTTAGTTCAAAAATTTCAAATCTTATGTTCATTCATATAGTCCACTTCAAGATTACACACTTTCATTTCCTTTGAAAGCATACACATGATGGTACCTAAATCACATTTATTAACCCTCAGGATAGCAAAGTTATTCAGATAGATAAAAAATCTATTCTTTCTATAAGAATACATTATATTCACTTACTATTCTCAATTTAAAAAACAAATCAATTAAAGGTTATTGTGCAATTCCCCCTTTAAATTATCAGTGGTTAACTTCTATTCCAGGTGAATGATGAATTATGAGTTTATATAAATATAAATGTTATCTTGAAATGAACAAGTTGTTTAATTGAAATAGATAATCTACCTTTGTTTTTGTCTATTGGATATCATCTGAATTTCTCTAGGAGAAAATCCTTCTGTATGTAAAATTTTATCCATATCTATATGTAGGCCTATCTCTTTCAAAATATATAACATTATTATCTAGGCCAACAAGCATTTCCACTTTTTTCTTTGTATCTTATCATTCATCAAACTATAAAAAAATCAAAGCTGAAAACATACAATGTTTTCTTGGAAAATACAAATGTTTCTCTCTGACCCACTTCTCTTTCCTTCTACATTTCCTATTTTTGGGGTAAAATACTTGAAGTACACACCAGGAAGCATTTCTTAGGCAGCAACATACAAATGCTGTATCATGAGGATGATTCCTTTTTTGAAATTTGACCCTCAAAATAAGTCCTACTGTTGTTTCTTGTTTCACGATTTTCATTGATTTTGCTGGTCATTTTCTTGGATATCAAGACATAGATCCTGTTTGGGTGAATAACCGCTAGATTTACAAATCAAAATGAAGAAAAATAATGTATGATAGTGTCTTATCTTTTAATCATGTTCTTTCCTTTCTTCACTTGAACTTGAGTTTGGTATAAGCTTGAATGCTTTGGTCATGAGTTTCATAATCATAAGCACTGCTTGAGGTATATTTCAAAGTGTGTCTCTTCTATTGTTTCTTGTGTTAGAAGCAACCCTTCCACAACTCCTCACCTAGAATTATAACATTCTCAATAAGGAGATATTTATTTTCATTCTGTTCGTAAACTTCCTTTTTAAAATCCCTACAAAAGTGAAAATAGGACAGATTGACCAAAAATACATGATTTACATTAATCATACCACATACATGTATGTGTGACCTTCAGAAAAACCACTTATAGGAAACCAAAAATGGCGACCCCCTCCCCCAACACACACACTGGTATTAAAAAAAGGTTGGCATTTAAAAACTGAGAGTCTTGATAGTTTACAGAAGACTTAACGAAATATTCAGAAAGCAACTTTAACTTCCTTCTACGTTTTTTCTATAATTTTGAATCAGTTTCAAAGGCACAATCCATAAACTATAAAAACAGATTTCAAGCAAGGGGGAACAATGCCCACTTTGCCAAAATAAACACGATGGGATTGCATCTGGTTTACTTGCTACATGTAGCATCATGTCAATACATTCCTCATGAGCAAATTCAGCAAACAGAAACAAATGGTACAGGTACATGCATGTCAAGTTGCTATACCTGTGGTTACTAAGGGACATGGCACATAATTACAGTAAGACCCCCCCCCTTAAATATGCCCCTCCTTTACACAAACACATATTTGACAGGTCCGTGCACCTTTATGTGTATCCACTGCAAATATCTTCGCTACCATCTTCTTCCGTCGAAAGGGGGGAGGGGGGTGGGCTTGCCTCCACATGACATACGATTACAGCGCGAGGGGCTGAAATCTCCACTATCCTTAAATTGCTAAATAAAGATCTACAGGTAGGGATTGATTGAGTGTAGTACGCACACCGCGCTGTCATTCAATGCCCCATGTAACGGGAACATTAGCATCGCTAGCAGCAAGAAAACCGCCAGCCTAGCTCCTCAACTGCCCCAGTTAAATACATTAATATAAATGACTCTCTCTTACATGCTAGTGAACCCTCCCCTGCACTTTTGCTCAAGAATCTTGTCTCTTTGAAGTTTTCGACCTTTTTTGTTGTTGTTATGGTCCTTGGTTTTCTATTCGTGGTCTGTTGTTGCTCTGTATGCATGTTCATTTTTGGCTAATTGTGAATGTCATCAATGAACGTGGAACAAATCCCACTTGAAGTTTCCTCATACGAAGACACTCAACCTTATATTCAATCATTCAACTAATAGAATTTTAATTAACACTATAGAATAATTCATTCAAAGCAATGTATATGATCTGATCTTACAAGCTGATAACAATGTAATACAATTTCAGAAATCCTTTGCATTCATTTTCCTTCAAATTCTTATTCTTATGTTATCATGTACTCTAGCAAGACTGGTTCTATATCACATCATGGTTGAATGTATCAATGTTTAATACATCCAATCACTATCCTCATCATCATCATCATCATCATCACCACATCATCACTATTACCCTCCTCCTTCCCCTCCTCCTCATCACTACTAATCATTTCTCAATCTATGAGAAACCTTTACTAAACTCTGCCAAACACACACACACAGCAGTCTTTTATGATGCAATAAACCATCAATTCTTCAGCAAATGAGCTCGTAATACCCTTTTAATGACCATGAAATTGGCAACACCTTCCACAAGCGACTGCTCAAATCCACTGATTAATTAGAATCATGGGGCCCCTTCGCCTGCCAAGTGTTTCTTTGCACTGAAACAGCCAAACGTGTTCTTCCTCAAAACAATCAAATGACTCCAACGTCACGTCTTCCCTATTGCTCCATTACTGTAGACTGTAAAGATTCTACTTTCATATTAGAATTAACACTGTAACAACCTGTGCTATTGTACTATGAGCAGTGTTTAATAGCTCAATAAATTTTGTTCACAAAGAAGAATGAGACAGATCTTGGCATAAGCAATGGCTTCCTACAGAAAATTAGTCGACAGAGAATAGAAAAAAGGGAGAAAAAGATAGAAAGAGAAGGAAAGAGAAGGAAAGAGAAGGAAAGAGAGGTAAAGATGTTCAGTATACAAGACTAAATGAAAAGGAGTAAAAGCAAAAAGAAGGGCAAAAAAGAAATCAGAAAGAAAGATAGGGACAGGAAGATAATTGGAATGAGAGAAGACAAGAAAACTCGAAAACTATAGGCTCTAAGCCCCTAACACAAATACAAGAGCACAACAATCTTTAATATGGACCAACAAAAGACCCATGAATTAAAACTTTTAGGGGCAATACATCCATGTTTTCCAGAATATATTTGTCTCTTTGACCTACTAGTCCTAAAAGCACGAAAAAACACATGATGACGTCCTGTACAGATGTACATGTTAATGAAAGTGAAGCAGTCTCAAAAAGGGTTAACTTTTATCCAGGGCACCCGGCCTTTACAAAGCATCAATATCGGATCGCCTGATTGGACCTTTAAAGGCAAAGAGGTTGTTACCATAGTGATGGATGAGTGATGAGGCAAGGAAGACATGAAGGAGGATGGGAGCAGGATGGAAATTGACTCATTACCATGATGGATAATTGTCGTTAATCTCGCTGTCGTGAGATTCCGACAGATTTGAGGGGAGGCGTTCGTTTTCCCTTCATGTTTTCAGCTCCTTCCAAATCACCCGCAGGGCGCATTTGGGGAAGGCGTAGTGCGACTTCACAAGAACTGATTACAATTAATCAATTACTCAGCTTTAGGGACAACAATGATGATCACATGTGACGCAACCTGATTGAATATATCTTCAAAGGTGTGATGTACTTATTAATTCACATGCATGACTTCTATGATGATAGCTACTCATAATATCATCACTGTGTTTTATGTAACATACTGTATATTTAACTGTAAATGTGAAAGACATAGATGCATTATAACCACATCCTTATGAAATTCTCAAAAAATGTCCCAGTTCCTGTAGATTTACAACATTACATATCCTCTTATGATAATGACAAGTGCAGATGTCAGCATAGAGCAAAAAGGATTAAAATCAGGAATAAACACTTATAAATTGTGCTGATCACTTTGAGCCATTGTCTACAATCCCCTTGTAAAATTCTTATTTTGTTGTCATGGGAACATGCGAGAATTCGGGTAAAGTTGACCTAGATCAAGGTCAAATCTGGAGAAGTAACTGTTGTGGTTTATTGGTTGAGTCTGGTCTACAGCTAGAGGGGTCATTAACTAGTAATTTAAATGTGACAGAACTTGAATTGCAATGAACCATTAGGGAGGGGCAGTACAGAATCATCTTGTTATGTTGGGGGAGCGAGGTGGGGGAGCGAGGTAGTAGACCTAGAAAAATTACCACTTTGTTCAACGTTGGAGTTGTTCAATTTAATGGTGGAGGGTTATCATGTTGAAAGAAAATGAAAACAAAGAATTCTTTAGAATGCCTTTCATAATATAATGTAAGTAACGCTGTGCAAATTTGGTTTTGCATGGATTTCACTGGATTTCATCAAAAAATGAAGTCTAATGCTAGGTTTATATCATGTTCCCGGCGGCCACGGCAGCCCCGTTTGAACGTAGTGCGCCGTGGGATTTTGGCAATTTTTTTTCTTCTGTATTCAAGTTTTTGTTAGGTCTTGCCAATTTTTTATAACATACTGTCATGTTTTGTTGCATTCATCCAGTTTTACTATGGCCTGCTAGGTTTCTCATCCGCACCGTGACTGCCGTGGCAATTTTTTTTTTGACAGTTTAAAAACCTGACCCGGCATCCACGGCAATCCACGGTCTGTCACGTTTGCCCGTTCCGTCCCCTGCATTGCCTCACGTCCACCCCGTTTTGTCCACGGTGGCCTGAAACGTGATTGCCGTGGCCGCCAGGAACATAATGTAAACCTAGCATTATGAAAGTCTAATTTCAACCCCCCTCCCCCCAAAAAAGTTAGAATTTTAATGAAGAGATGCTCCATTCAAAATCATTGAGTTAGGTGCAAAAGAAGCCATATCCATCCTTCATTTTTAACCCTTACTTTCAAGACTGCATGATCTTTTTGCTTTTATCTTCTACAAGGAAAAACAAGAATGGTGGGGGCGTCACACCCTAAGGAAGAAAAAAAAAAGCAAAAACTTGATCAGCTAGACTCCTGTTGCTACAGTAACCAAATATGTTTGCCACAGATGTTTCAAATATCATGGAGTACGCAGCTCCACCAGGCTGCATCCAACACATAACACACAATCTATTGAACTATGACCTTTCTTCATACACCAAGTGCTGGCAGACGAGACGAAAAATATATGCAATATGGGGAAAGAGGAGAGAGGGAATAATATAGATTTTTCCCCTCCAAAAGAAACTGGAGTGGTTTAGATTAAAGATGATAGCAGGAAACAGACTACATGACACAAATTGGTAAAATATTGACGTTCATGCAGCATCTTCAATTATGAAAGCCCACTATCCTGTCTCTCTGGGCAGTGTAGCATTGATTATTGCACGATTTCAGCCTGTTCGGTAGATCCGCCTCCTCCGATTGCAATTATATACCCCTCCATTGCAGCATACAGTCTCTCAGTCCTACCAATATGCATGTATTTCTGCTCAATCATGAAATGGAGAATGCTACGATGTACTCTCCATGTACTATATTCCCCCTCTCTCTCTCTCTCTCTCTGATTCTAACTTTTGCTGTATCTCTTGCTAGTAACTCTCTTTCACTCGTTTGGCTTCCACTCCTGAATCCTCCTTTAATTAAGTCGTTCTTATCTACCTCTCCTCATTCTAAAATAGTTTGGCCTATCTTTCCATTCCTTTTAATTTTCCATTTCTCTCTCTCTCCTTTCTCTCTCTCTCTCTCTACCACTCTCTGCCTGTCTCTCCCCATCTCCCTTTTTCAATGAATCTATCATCTAGTCTCCTCTCCCTTTAAAGATTCCTGTTTGCATTTATCTTCTTTTTCTTTCCAAACTAGCTCTGAACACATTTTACCTCATGCCACTGAAATTACTGCATCGCCATTGTGCTCCTGACTATATATACACCTCCCTCATCAACTTTCTATAACATATTCTACCCCCTTCTCACTTTCTCCAACCTTCACTCTCTCCTACTCCTCCTCCCCCCCTCTCTCTCTCTTCCTCTCTGTGCATCTCACTTTCTCTTTTATTCAAATGCCATGTGCAACTCTTTTATTTTTTTCGTTGGGTCAATTTCACAAGCTTTCTCTATTGCCTCTGGTGTGTTTTTGCAGACAGCGAATATATGCAGCATGCACTCCGTTTGAGCTCTGCCGCAGTGTATTTGTTTGTGCAGCCCTGAATTAAAATAAACCCTCCTTTTCTTAGTTATAGTTTGTTTTTTTCTCCTTCTATTTCTCTGAATGCAATATGGTTTAGATAAACAGTGATGTGCACCATGAGCTGGCGAGTGTTGATTAAATTCCACATTTTTATTTGTTCCTTTATGTCATCTATTCCTTTTGCAATTCACCAAGCTCATGTTGGCAATGATAGAGCCTGTCGTCAACAAATGTGCCCTTTTCTTCCATCGAGGTATTTCATTCTGTAACCATTTTCCCTTGCAAGCATCCCTGGGAGTTTTTGGAATTACTTGTAACTGGGTGATTGTTGCTGTTATCATTACAAGCAACTGCATGATTTTTAAAAGCCTATTTTTTAAAAATTATTCTCCGTGAGCTGTTTCAAGAATAAATGTAAATAAAGGTTTGGTGACATTGTAAACCAAATTTCAAATGAAGCCTTATATGGAAGCATATTCTGGTGAAATGACAGACTAGATTCACTTGCTTAACATGGCAGAATATGAACTTATTGAATGATTTTTCCCCACAATTCTCTAAATTCATCCTCGTGGATTTAACATATTTTACATTCCATCTTTTATGTGCAAACCTCAAACAACGAACATGAACCGAAATGTGCCCTCTCCCTTAGTATATCACAAAGTTACCGATAAAAAGTACAAATCCGAGAAGCGGGGAATTTTCCAAACTATTTTCCTGTACACTGATAGAGTCCTCCGAAGTGCTATCCCTCCCTCTGCTACATCAGTTCCATGGTCCTCTGGATGCAGGTCACACCCTCCCACATCCCACCCCACCCCCTGTTGCTATATCCCTTCCTACTCCCCATGCACACCTTGTCTATTATACTCATCCCTCACCTATGCCTCCTTCCCCCATCTACCTTATCCTCCCATCCAAATACTTCTCTTACTGTGTTTTACGCCACCCCCTCTTTTCTTATCGATCCCCTCCTGCTCCTGTTCACATGTCCCTCTCCCCCATCCACCCACACCCCTCGCATCCAAATACATCTCAAACTGTAGTTTATGCCATCCCATCTTTTTCTTACCCCCTCCTGCCCCCATCCACCCATCCTTTCATCCAAACACTTCCCAACAATCTGGACAAGACTTACGCTCAGGCTTCATGCCCACATCGAGGCATTTCTGGAGTCGGCAGGCCGGGCAGTGCCGCCTGGTGTAGAGGTCCATCACACAGTTTCCATTGGCTTCGCAGGTAAACTTGGCCTTACTCTTGATCTTACGACCGAAGAAACTTTTACAGCTCTCACACGAGACCACCGTGTAATGCAGACCGCTTGCCTTGTCGCCGCACACCAGGCACTTCTGCTTGGAGTAGTCCACCGACATTTTCTCAAACCTGGATAAAGATAAAGAAGACAAAATGGGAAAGGTTGATCAATCGGTCAATCAATGATTAATACAATCAAAATGAAAAAGCATGCTCTGCATACATTACACTAACTTTTGATTGAAATCAATGCAACTAAAAATTTCTACACATTCTGATCCATTCATTTTCCCCAAATGTGTGAACACAGAAACGTGAAGTCAACGGAAGAAAAAAAATGATGAGGGTATAAGTCTTGGGACATACACAACATAGTTTTCATAATCACTCTCCTATGATAATAGATGATAGGATGAATCAATATCCTCTGCTGAGGATCAGAAGGGCATTAACTCAACTCATATTATACAGTGTTAATGCCCTTATGGCTCTAAGTACCGGTAGATGACATATACCCAGACAGTGTAGGTTATGAACCCTTTACACTCCACAAGCCATCAGACCATTCCTCCATCCCCAAATCTTTAGATGGGCATTTCGGCATTTCTATTTCATCAAATTAAAGCCCAATCTAGCTAATACTTGGTCAGGAAGTCCAGCTTCTCCCGCTACATTTGCTGTTTTAAAAGCTACATCAATACATCTCCTTCCAAAATATGAGCAGTGGTGGGGGAGGAAAGAAAAGTAGAGCAATAAATTTCTTGTTAAGAGTGGATGTCGGCTGGTAAGTGCACACGTTAAGGCTATGGGTTTGACGAGACAACTGCATGATATGGACAGATAACTAATGTGCGAGTCTTTTTCTGGATGCTTCTGTACAGGCACTTTGTGAGCCTGAATTGGTGTCTTGAATGTTTTATCATTTTCTAATGCAGATGCATGCATTATCAGTATCATCACATCTTCCATTTGCAGCATATTTCCACACCTTGAGGCTTGATACTCCAACTTTCTCCCGATAAAAAGCGACCAAAAGATTCATTACAAAACTAATCCACCTGTCTGCCTTTCTGTCACTTTTTTCATTTTTTTTTATTCCATGGTCTCTTGTTCCTCCTCATTCACATCTCACTTTTAGTTTTTTTCTCTCATCCTGTCCTTTTTATACCTGCCTCACGATAAGAATGTTAAAATCTATTCTTCCGCTCTGTGTTTTCCTTCAGTCATTCCTTCTTTCGATCTTTCCATCTTTCCTCCTCACCCCTCTCCCACCCTGGTGGTTCCCCCATTCCTTAATACCCCTCTCCCACTCCTCATCCTCTTCTCGACACCCCCTCCCCTCCTCTTTTCCTCCCCTTCTATTACCCGTTTCCTGTGTGCCTGCATAATGCAACTGCAGTGATGATATCCAAATGTCATATTGACAAACGAATGATTCTTGCTTTGGTCAGGAACATACAAATGCAACCTTTTGCTTTTAACCAAGAGCAGCTTCGCATCTGCTTTGCACCGCTGCAGCAAATCATGTATAGCAAGCGGTCTTATATGAGGGAGGGAGCTAAAATGTCTCTCACTCTCTTGGCTTGCATTCAACAGTGTATGACTGTATGACCGTTCATCACACCTACAAACGTTAAAAAGGACTACAGAGGTTTTTGTTCTTTTCACATTTCATCTCATGCATTGAAATCAATTTTGATCAATGTTATATTTGGAATTAGCAAAGAATCTTTTTTATGGCAAGGTTCCAAATATCAACAGAAATGTATGGATCAGTCTTGATTGTAAGCCTGTATGCCTGTATATAGACAGCACCTGGTCTTTTTCAGAATCAATAACTATTTATCATTACCTGATATGAAATAAACTTATTTCTTCAATGCAGTTGCACAGTCACATATCAATATTTGGGCTGGTATTTGGTCTATGTTCACAAGGCTCATAGACATGATTTGGAATACAGGATATGAGGTGGTTTAAAATATTCCTGTATAATAAAGTAGTACGATGTCCATCAAGGATTATGTTTGCATTTCTAACAGGATCTGCAGGGTGGTATTTTGTGTCAAATTCTTATCAAACCCAAGCGGATAAAATTCATCTAGACTGTTGCTTTAGTACAATGTAGACATAACATCTCTGTATTGCACCTGCAATAATATGCCCGATCATGGACTTGCTAAGATGGAGAGAGAAAAAAGAGAGAGAAATCTGTTATTGTAGACTTTGGCACCTAATTGCAAAATACAATCAGGTCGAAAGGCCATTCATGGGCAGGGTGAAGTTGCTGCTACCAGTGTATGGTGTCTTTAAGGAGCAGTTGGCGAACGAAAACAGAAGGGTGACAAAAACCAGGGGTTAGGGATTGGAAGAATGTGTGAGATTGAATGTTTGTCAATGAAGATTTCCCAGCCATCTTTAATACACAAATGCACAATGTTGCTTACTCATACGAGCATGCACAACAGACCTGTTTCTATACGTATGAAGAAGGAAAAAGAAATGAGAGGAGCATAAAAAGCAAAGAAAAACATCCCTTTGCCCACGAAAATAGGCCCAATTCAACTGGTACTTTATGAACACATGAGATGCAGAACAGAGGTGTGAAATGAGAGCTAACCACTTTTTAAAGTGCCAACTGGCAGTCATAGAAAAAAAAGAGAAGAGAGAAAAGGGAAAAAAGATAGAGGGGGATTTTGTTGATATGGCCTACTGTGTCAAAACTGCAACAAAAGAGAGCCCATTTTACACATGGATGGATGAATAAACCGAGTTTTCTTTTCTTTCGAGGCGAGCGAGTTGCAGAGCACTATCGTCTGCCACGGCTTGCATTGAGAGAAGGGCTACTCACACAAGTAGAGCATGCATAGTCACACTGTAGAGAAAGAAACACTTGCAGACAAGCGCTTGCTACCCGGCATGCATGCCAGCCAGGCAATGTTATTCTTTGGTCACAGAAGTCATGGCACTTTATTCGCAGCAGATCAAGAAAGCGGAATCGAAGACATGATTCCACATGATAGATCCTCGATCTCGGTGAATATTTTGCTTCATTCTTGATGAGGTATTGACGTTCAGTCAATGTTTGATCATGTGGACTTTTGAAGAACAACATGCGAGGTTCAAGATCGAGCAGGAGGGGGACAGGCAGCAGAAGAGGGGTGGGGATGTCAAGAGGGGGGAATCATGTGATCAGGCAAGGTAGCAGTTTTCACAGAGGTGCAGGAATGAACATTGGGTATAAGGGGAAGCGAAAGCAGGCAGCGCGGTAGGAGAATCAAAGATGGCAGCTGCCCAGTGGGGCACAACCGTAATTGTACGGTGACACGACGCCCCCTGCTGTTGAGACGATACTCACCGACACGGACACCCCCAAAACTCCGCTCACGGGGTTTATGCACTTTAGGGATATTCTAGCAAAGTAAATATGTATTTAGAGAAGAAAAATCACGCAGGAGCTATGCCTGTCATGCCCCTCTGTGCCAGAAAGAGAAAAGATTGTGTGAGACCACACCGGTCTGGAGAGAGAGAGAGAGAATGAAAACTTGAGATGTCAGAATGTCATCAAGTTTTTTTGAATGGTTATCAAACTGATGAAATATCTGCAGGAGAATAGTTGATGACATACAGATGTTATTACTATTGATCAATTAGATGGCGCTTCACAGTCAGGGGTATACATTCATCATAGATAGAAAGGAAACGAGGAAAGATAGAAAGAGAAATGTTCCAGTGCTACGTAACCACTGTCACAACTAGCATTACATTGTTACACACAGAGATCTCTATCTATATGCATACAACAAGTATAAGAGACCTGTGAATATGTGATACATTGAATGAAGCTTTTCTTCATGACTAAAAAGAGAGAAAGAAAGAAAGAAAAATGAAATATGGACAAAAATTAAAATCAAAGTTGCCTTGAAAATGTTTCCACCAAAGATCCCTTCCATGCACACACACAAAAACAGGTCAATAGAGTTATTTCATTTTCTTTGGAAAAGGGGAAAGAGAGACAGTAAAAAATTCCCACAATGATTAGAAATTTGATTAAGAGTATGATCTGATGAAATTCCATTTCATAATTACACAAACATAATGAGACGGAGATACATATCTTCGGCTTTACTTCTACAAGTTTAAGCTGTCAACAATCAACCCGGGGAGTTAAATAGTCTGGTCAAACAACTTCACCCGACTTAACAAAAAAAGGGGAGAAAAGGGGCACTTTTGAGTTCTCTGCACCCTATCAATACTGTCGTCATGGACACCTATTTAGAAGGGAAATAATATATTTAGGGGAGATTATTGTTTGTGAGTAACCTTCTCGCAACAAAAGAAACTAGGTCTCCACTACTCAAGTGAAAGATGTGGAATGCCACGGAATTGAATAGATTAAAAAGAAGAGAAGGCAACGTCTATGCAGCTAGTTACTTATCAAAACATTACATATAATAAAATCAAATCCACCTCTTTAGGGGAAAGCTTGAGAGGTGAAAATTACAGAATGAAAAAGGAGAGCCCTCAAAATGAGGCAGGGGAAAAAGTAGCGGGGGAAGGTACAATGGATAGAAGGAAGGGGAAAAAATGTGCTACGGGGCATTTACAGCTTAGAAGGGCCAAACTTTTTTTTTCTGGGTTCTTTTGAAAGAGGTTGTGGGAGAGAGAGAGAATGGGTAGGAGTAGAGAGGGAAAAGGGGTAGAGTATCTATGGAGGGAATTAAAAACTATAATACAATGACTTGTTATTGTTGTTTAGAAAAACATACTTTTATTCCAAGTTGCAACCCTGAGAGAGAAAGCAGGCTGTCAAAACAACAATCTGAATCAAGGGCTCAAAAGTGCAACACCTTTTCATTCTTCAACCCCCTCCCTTCTCTCAAACAAGTAAATGTAAAAAAAAAATCAAATCCTTTTGAAGTGAAGTACAATTTACCTTTAAAATGCTTTCCCCTTTGCTTCGATACTTAAAACGCACAGTATTTCAATATTAAGTCAAATATGATTCCCTCTCAAAGTTAACCTTTACTGAAATATAATTCTAAATCAGAATAACAGAGCTTTCTCACAGGAATAACCTTCAATTTTTAATGATTTCAACCAAATTTTGTATATGCTATCTTAGGTGTAGGTGCTTTGTAAAGCCATTCTTCAGGGGTTGTGCTACCTTCATATCCCAAGAACGGTCTTTGTATACAACCTTTTTATTTCTTCAAAGAAAGCAGGATCCGTAAAACTTCTGCTATGCCATTTTAATCTGACTCTGAAAATTAATTCTTAATCTTTAACCTTACAAAACGTTTTGAGAAATATGGAGGAATCAATCACTGTAAGTTCAATATCATAATCATAATATACTGGTTTTGCTTTTCCTTATACTTTGATCATATTTGTGCGATCAATAATCAAACAATGAAAATTGAATGCAGGTAGGTATGCGTTTTTGTGCTGAAGCAGAATCAAGAGAACTCATTACGCAAAATACAACAGGGATACAAATTAGAAGAGGTGTACTATTGTCAGGAGAATTTTAAATTCATACCAAGATGTAATTGCAGTCATAAAGAAAATATAAAGGCCATGATCTGGGGAATTAAAACAAATTAAGAGGAAGTCGGAACAATTTTCGGCATGAATTACATTCTGTTGACAAATAATACACTCTGCTGTCCACCAGGAAAACTCTACTTGTGTAATTTGCCATAATACAACAAATTAGAGATTTTCAGCTCCAGTCTATTAAAATTTGGTGCTGCTGACTAAAACATTAAGCCATCTCTTGGGGTTGCTCGAGTTGTCAAACATTAGCTCTCCTTCCTCTAAGTCCCATACGTAATTTATCACGTCACTTGAAAACAGAGGGTTTAGAAGAAACAAATGTACTTTCCCTTGGAAATCATTACATCTTTTGCTTTCTCAGTTTCTTTTTTTTCATATCACCTTCAATAGCAGGTTTACATAATTCATTTAAAGTTGATTAAACTTCAGTTCTCCTTTATTGTATTCCTCATTCCTTATTCACTCTCATACATTTTCAATACTATCAGCGATCAGCGCTGGTGCTGTGAGGAAGTTTGGCATTCCATATTGTACAGAGGGGATTTAATTTTAGTGGAAAAAATATGACAGCTACTATAAATGGATTTGTCTCAAGAGGGGAATATTTTTCTTTTAAAAATTCTTTACTTGAGGGGAAATGAGACATAAATATAATTAAGTCCTAACTTGTTTACCCATTCCATATTAATTTCTTACACCATAGATTACTACCTAGCTCTGATCCATGGGGAAAATGGATCTACATTGAAATTGGGCATGGTGGATTTCTTTGCTTTTAAATTTTTTGTTTATCGTTATTAATTGGGGGGGCGGGATAGAGGCGGTATCGAGGAATATGCAATCTCTTTTTTGTCTTTAAATGAGCCTCTATCTTATTTCCGACAAATAATGGTACAGATTTCTCCTTTTTAAATATCAAGAACAGAAAAAGTCCTCTCCAAAAATGCTTCTATTTTTTTCCCTCTGTCAGCTCTCAGAGGCAAAGACGAGGATCTCATCTTTACAGCCGCCACAGACAAAGTGAGACTATGTCTATCCCTGTCCTCATTCAGGCGAGACATCTTCAGCCCACGGCTTGCATAATTGTTCCAATATTTCATAAAGTCCAACCCACTTACATAAATGAACCTCTGTTTCTAGCCACTGCGGCGGATTAAGGCTGGATGACATCTATAACCCTAATGCTCATCATTGCTATCGATCTGATGTGGCTTATTGATTGGGTTCCAGTTATTTCAACCTGATTACATAACCCCAGAGATAGCTATATTTAATTGGTCTATGGAGAGGCTGAGTGGATGGAGCTACATGTATATGAGGCGTGTGGGTATAACATTTCATGGCCTTACATTATAACCATGTCTGCTTTTTCCATTAATGATTATGTAACCAGAGAGGTCTAATTTGCAACATAAACACGGTCCATTGATTATGTATTTATAACACAAAACATTGATGCACCAATCAAGGTAATGACTTGCTTTCTTTTCACTCTCAATACAAAATAAATTGGTAATGTGTATCATTTAGAGTGCTATCTCAAGGTAATGACTTGCTTTCTTTTTACTCTCAATACAAAATAGATTGGTAATGTGTATCATTTAGAGTGCTATCTCGGAGATGCATAACAACTGAGACATGAACATCTAAGTATATTTTACTATTCCATTGCAATAGGAAACACTTAAAATAATTAAGTTTGAAGAAACAGATATATATTTAGCACAGATTCAAGTTGTAATCAAATTGTAATTTATTACAGTATTTATAATATTCATTTGGGTTCAATGCACTTTGAATGTGTGTGTATATATATATATATAATATATTTATCATCATATGTCACATGGACCAATATCTTGTACAAGGGAACACGATACCATATGGAATGACCAAGTACATGCTATGCATCCAACCCAATGTTCATTCCATGCAAAAAAAGATTTACTTGATGATAGCATACATGAATACCCAAGACAGTACTGGAACCATTTCCCCCTAAAAAAAAACATTTTCAATAAACCAATGTCTGAAAGTCTGTAAAAAGAAAAGAAAAAAAGAGATTCTGTACTCTTTTCTAAAATCCAAACAACTAAATAAGTGATTTGACAGATGACAATAATTCTAAAATTATCTGAAATATAAGATACATTATAGCAAACAGAATTTTGAATGAGCCCTATCTACTCCAGATGTGAAACTACTTTGAATATCTACTGTTGGCAGTGTCAAATGCCAATCAAACCTTAATGATATTATTTTTAAGTTAGTTTTGTTGTTGTTCATCCTGAATTTGCATCTTCATGAATCCCTTGTAAATGTTATGCAAAGAGTAAATATTACCATTATTTGTTTTGAAACTTTATTTATGAGATTTTATATTTTTTGTACTAGATGTCGAAAGCACAGCTATGAATAGAAGAGCACATACTTTCTTTCACCCTCCCCCTTTCTTTCTCTCTCTCCCCCTCTCTCTCTCTCTCTTTCTCTCACTCTCTCTCTCTCCCCCTCTTACACACACACACACACCCTCTCTTTCTCACTCTTTCTACCCTCTTCCATTTTCTCCCCCTCTCTCTTAATCTCCTTTAGTCTATCTTACTTCACTTCTGTAAAAATATAAGGGAATATAAGAATATTGCCTCTTAAGGGAGGTAGGCTAAGTGTCCTTATCGATTCCATGCTCAACTTGTTTATCGCACACCACAAGGAAAACATTAAAAAATGTCCTCACAGACTTCAGCCGAGTTCAATGGTTTACACTAAAATATTATTACCTCTGCAGAGATGATGGAGATTAAAAGTAAAAAGATGAAGAATGTACTGAAGCTGAAAAGAATAAGGCAACAAACACTATTTCTTCCATCATGTAATGCCTGCATCAGCGGTCAAATGAGAGCTAGGCAAGAGGGGAAAACGGGCAAATTATGACGAAACTGGGGTCTTCTAAAAGCTTATCCACGGGGCAATTACATTAGATGATACCTTTTATGGAGATGCTATCGATGT
Source organism: Mesocentrotus franciscanus (assembly GCA_037976565.1). NCBI lineage: Eukaryota > Metazoa > Echinodermata > Echinoidea > Camarodonta > Strongylocentrotidae > Mesocentrotus > Mesocentrotus franciscanus. The sequence goes on along the minus strand of CP137669.1, from coordinate 30,798,980 downwards.
TAGTCCATCATTTTATCAATCTGGAAATCTATATATTGGCAATTTCCTTTGGGCGTAACAAGTAAATTTCAACAGGCGAAGGCAGTGCTCCCTAAATCTACAGGCCTCCAGCCAAATTTGATTCATTAGATAAGAGCTGCCATGCACAATGCAGAGCCAAAGTGGGTCTGTACAGCTAGATGGAAGATAGGGGGTGGTGTTCGTGGGAGGAAGAATGCTGGAGCGCTTTTGATCTTTAAAATTTTTTAGAAGAGCATGATTAAGATTAAGAAAGGTTTTGAGGAGGTGGGAAGAATACAGAGAGAGAGAAGGGAATGTAAAGAGAGAAGGGAGTAGACCACCAACCAATTATTAATCAAATAGCGAAATTGGGTCCGTAGGAGTTAGCATCATAGCTGATCAAATATACATCAAAACATGGACATGCAGACAGAAAGACAAATGAAAGAAAGGATAGATGGAAGGATAGATGGAAGCATTGACAAACAAACAGACAGACAGACCGATGGAGACACATAATTTATTAAACAAAATATTTTTTTAAAGCCCAGCAGGAAAGTGATCAATCAAACAGTTTTTCAAGAGCACCATAAAACTTTTTTTCAAGCAAATCTTTAACCATTCTGAAAAAGAAAAATGATCATAAAATCCCTATTTCATTGATTTTTAAATAATATGGCGGGGTCATGGTTGAAATGATCAGCTAAGGGAATGCCTCATAATTGATACACAAATGAATGGAGAGCCCTACAAAAGATACCAATGGCTAGTTCATCAGAAGCAGATCTACAAATTGGGCGTATCAATCTTTCACTGATAATTCACTGGCTGGAAAATCAAGTAAGGAAAATTTAAATTATAGTACAGGTAGGTAATGAGTAGGTATGAGATTTGGTGGAGCATTTTATTTCCATCAATATTTATTTCATTTCCTACTATATATTATGTTCATCTGAAATTACAACCTTAGCTACATTTCATTAAGGGAACAGAGTTGGTAAAAGAAAGGAACAGAAAGAGAGAGAGGAAGAAAGGTACAAAGCTGAATACCTACCAAAAAGGCTCTTTCCTAAATCAGTTTGTAGAATCTTTACATCATAACTGGCAAAGAAAATACCACAAAAGTTCAGAACACCAATTTCTTTCATTTGAGCTTCCTTACGTCAATTGACTTCAGTTATTTTGTTTGTGAAATAGAAATAAAAACTCAAAAAATTACGTTTCACGCCGAGGTAAACTTCCCTCACTCGAGACTTAGCTTGAGGGGGAAAAAATGAATGATTAGGTTTACGCAATTAGTATAAAAGCCATTAGTGCCAGCATGTGTGATTTGGTATTCTCTTGCTGCGTGAATCCCACATGAGCTCCTTCATTGTGCAATCGCAGCCATCAATCTCAAAGATTCTCTACATGAGTCAAACCATGCGGATCAGACGCAAAAGACGGGCTCGGTCCTCATCCATAATTTGGGATGCTTGTCAGCGAGGTGGCGCAAAAATAACTCTGCAACGCGCCCCAAACGAGAGAACAAACAAGACGCGAGGGGGCAAGGGCAGACGATGGAGACCACAGCTCAAAAGGGAGGGCATTAGGCGCGGGTTTGCTGAGGTTGTTCTCCGCAGAGAGGTGGTTAAGAGTTGCCAAGCATGGATCATTAATTTACATCTAAAATGTCATTTCGCACCTCCAAATATTTCCTTTTTTTCAGCTTTCCTTGTTTTTTTCCATTTCTCCTGCCCCTTGCGGACTCTGACCACGTAATGGGGAACAAGAGGAGGGGAGAGATCAGGGATGGGAAGAAGAGAATGGTTGCAGTACAATGCACTATTTTTTGCGTTGGGCGGTGGATGGCTGGACTTAACCATCAATAATGAATGCTTTGAGTTCAAGGTGCCATCTACATCCCCTTCTTACCACATTGTCCTTAATCTTAGTTGTATCCACCTATTAAACCTGTCCTCTTTCTTCATTCCCCTCCTTCCCCTCTGCTCTTTCTCTCTTTCTCTATCTCTCCCTATTCCTGTATGTAGCCATCTCTTTTTTTTTTTTTTTTTTTAATTTTCCCCTTTCCTCCATCCCTCTCTGTTTTCCACTTTTCTTTCCTCATCTCTCTATCTCTTACTGCCCCTTCTCTCACTCTTTCACTCTGTTTATGGTATCTTAAGAGTTATGGGTAGCTTTTCTCCTCCTTACATCTCCCTCTCTCTCTCTCTCTCTCTTTCTCTCTTTCTCCCTATCTCTCTCTCTCTCTCTCCCTCTCTCTCTCTCTCTCTCTCTCTCTCCTGTTCTTCTCTTTCTCACTTCTTCCCCTCCCTTTCCCTCTACCCCTCAGGTATCAGTGTCTTAGGGGTTGCGGGTAGCATGGCAGGGCATACGTAACATGGCGGGCAGCGATGGCCCTGTGACTCACTGGGCTGTACATAGAGCTTCTCCTGGACTAACGACCCATGCCGCAATTTGCATGAATATAGCCCCCAGATGATACGCTAAAAAAAGACAGTAGTCAATGACGAATGGCAGTTTCCCCTTTTCTCTGCCCCCTCCTCGTCTTTGCCCCACTACCTCTCTCATCATTCCCGAGGCTGAATGGGAAGAGTTTGACGGGAGAGTAACAAATTTGTTCCAAATCAAGCCTCAAAGACCTTTTCTTTGCAACCTTAAGTACCCTTTTAAAAGTTCAGTTCCAAGTAATTTCCTGGAGGAAAAGATTTGCTCTTCTTTTTTTTCTCTCAAAGCAAACAAACTTCTGCCATCTGTCTCCTATTACATATTTCAGATGTACAGCTATGAATGCAAGTTCTGTCATCTTCATTCGATTTGACCTTTCAAAATCAAAAGAAATCCTAAAGATATTGTTTGAAAATGGAGTATGTGAAGATACAGGTCAAATATCCCTAGTGGCTAGTGCTGGCACATTCGTCTGTTCAAAGACCAGAAGAATGTAATAACATACAGGGTTAATGCCCTTCTGGCTCTCATTATACATTGTCTTTTCCACAGTATGTAACCTATGTATCTCTCGAATGGCTACATACAGTTAACAACTAAATTATTCATAACCCTTGTAAATTTGATTTTTTATTTATTTATTTATTTATTTATTTTTTATTTATTTATTTCTTTATTTCTTTATTTATTATTATTATTATTATCATTATTATTTTTATTATTATTATTATTATTATTTTTTTTTTTGGGGGGGTGTGTTTTTTGTAACTCAAGAATGAAAGGTGGACTGGTCGAATTAGGGCCTTTGTTGAATACTTTTGAATGTAAGCTTTAATACATCACATGTAGAAAGAAACATAAATTGGGACAAATCAATTTTCACATACTTAAAAAATGACAAAACTTGGTATGATGATTAATTTAGTTGTTAACTGTACATACAGGAGCACATTTATTGATGTTATAATTATTTTTGTAGGCTGTTGTCATAGCAACCAAAATAAAATTGTGCTTTTTTTAATTATAAACCACCCTGGTCAATAAACTTCATAGTGCAAAGGTATTGCTTTTAATCTAAGGATACCTGGTCAATACATCCACATACAAACTAAGGCTCACTTCACAAATGCATGTCTCCTTTGTTACAGCACACAAGCAGTGGGATATGCATGCATATTTAATTAGATTTGACATGATATGGATTGGGTATATAGATCCACAGAGGAGCATTTGAGGAGCTCCTCCTCGGGTAAACTAGAATATTTTTTTTCCCTCCTCCATCGTCCGTCGCTGTCGTCGTTGTCTTGCGCTTTTGCTTGCGATCCTTAGGCCTAGCGTAACATCCAGTCATACCCCCAGGGTACATTCTCATACTTGACTGCACACGTCTATGGATGCTGCATTGTTGCTTCTCCCACCATGCATATGCTTTTCTTTCTCGTCTCTCCTCTCTTCTAGTCCTCAATCTGCCCCTTTCTCTCTCAATCTCTCTCTCTGTGCCTATTTCTCTTTCTATCTATCTCCACCTCTATCCATCTCTCCGTCTCTCCTTCCCTGAGTATGTATACATCTCTGATTCTTTCTGTCGTTACTCCCGTCCAACTTCTCTACACCTCCTCAAATTCAACCCAATGTTTCTTCTGGTCCTTTTGTTTTCATTTGTATTTTCTGTTCGCATCCCTTGAAAATTTTCCTGCTTATTGTTTTAAGCTCTGTTTATGTTTTACCACATTCTTCTGTCTTGTTCCTTTCCTAATTTCATCAAAGGTTCTTTGCCCTACTCGCCATTCACAACTCTGCCTAGTCTCTGAATCTAATAAGAATCATTGACTTTTTGTTGTCAGGTATTTACCTAAAATGGGTCATCATGCATCAGCTATCTCTTCTCTGATTAAATTTCATAATCATATCATCACTTTTGTCTCCTTGCACTTTTGTTTTACCTATTTCTTGAGTCAATGTTCTTCACTTTCTTATACATTACTTCTACACAACATCATTCAGCATTAAGGCTTCCGTGGTTATTGCCTGTGCTGTTGCCTAAACAATGTTAGCTACTTTACTACATCTTCCCCTCCTACAAATCTCAATATGAACATTCTCGGGACTTCTGGATGAAAAACAAATAATTACACAGATCTGTGGGAGACAACTGAAGCCAAGAAATGCGGCTGAGAATTGGTATGACTTATTTCCCACCATCAGGTGTCTCTGCGCCCGGGATCACCACACTTTGCAGAGCGCCGGATGCTGGGCAGAAATGTGCTGCACTCGAAACATGTAACACAATCCCTGACCCAATCATCTCATAGCCTTCAACCACTTTAAGAAATCAGTTTTACACCATCACAGTACACTCCTACTTGCAGCATTGGCCTTGAGATCTCCTAAAAACACTTTCAAAGACCATTTTGAAATGAAGACCGGAGAGGGGAGAAAAATGGAAAAAAATGAAACGAAGGAGAGGACAGGTACATTGAAAAAACCAACAGAGTGCATTTAATTTTCTTAGCTGTATGTTGAACTCCTCAACTCCATCGGTACAGAAAATGGAAGAGAGGGGAAAAAATCATCTGAAAATGTTTGGCAGAATTGCATTAGTGACTGGTCTCTGCCTGGGGAAGGGCAAAACCGCTGTTCCAGTGCACGCTATGTCAAAATATTATTCGTGTAGGGTGGCGATTAAAAAATGAGTGTAACCCCGAGGACAGAACGCACATGGATTGGAGGGAGACCAGGAAATTAGGGCTCAAGATGGCGTGACGAAGGGGAATTAAAAGCAACAAGCGCCCCTTATGGTAACACCCCCTCACGACAAACAACAAGGTGCCATTCATCTTGGCCCTAGTGACCCCTGGAGGTAGCCCCTAGAAGGGCGTCCTAGATGAAAAAACACAAACCTCGGTCCTCGCGCTCGCGAACCCCTTATTTAATGACAAGACGCTTTGATTTCTTTGATGCAAGATGGAAAAATAACGAAGGCTGAGTGAATCGAAGGCACTGCCTGGAAGGGGCACAGGTTGGGTTACATTGTTTCATTTCCTCTCCCCCACTATTATTCTCCATCTTCTCCCGTCTTAAGCTGTTTTCATTCTGGAATGTTCCTGAAAGAACACGAAGAAATTCAAGAGAATGGGAGAGAAAGAACAAGATGGATGTTTCAAGTCAAGATCTAACACTGGTCTAATCAAAGCAGCCATGAGAAGAAATAGGTGGGGAGGGGGGTGCTGCTCCTGTTACAAGCATTTCCTGCAAGACATCTGCAGATAAGCTTCTCTCAAGAAATGATATCATACTTTGGCCCAATGAGATTGGTATAAATATCATACAAGACATTTCCAACGGTAACTTCCTCTCTATCTTTTCAAGGCAAGGCCGGAACTTTTCATCACTGCATGGTAAATAAAAAAGCAGACCAAGTTCAACAAACTCCATACTGACAAACGGCGTTAGACTAGAACACAACTTGTCCTTTTGAACCTGGTTTCCGGAAAACAGACAACCATTGAAGCAATTACGTCTTTATTTATTTATTCACAACCCACTCACAATTATTTATATGGCATATGACCAGTGTAAAAGAAATGAACCAGATTAATGGACTTTGATACCTGCATTAACAAAGGGTGTTATTACAAAATAATAAAATCTGTCAGGCTCATTAAAACAAATTTGTTGATAATCACTTCTGGAGAAAAATCAGAACGATCAATGAAGTTCATGCATTACTGTTTTACCATTCCAGATTCCAATGCTGTGCACCAGAAAATATGAAACTCCCTCCTACTTGTTTATTCGTTATGGTTTATTTTGACTTTGACTGTTTATGTTTGTATTGGGTCTGTTTGGAAGGGGTATGTCATTTCAGCCCATCTCTGTATCATGCCCCTAGTAAATGAAACCTCAATGATCAGAGAGGGGCGATACGGGTGCATTAATGCTATGTCAAGAATCCCACCAGTGTCACATGAACTGAACCAACATTGTCAATACCTCCCCACCAACGACTCTAATACAATGCATGCCGCAGTTCTGTAAAGACTGTTCTAAAGTACTCCTTGATACAAAAGGTCTTTGATCCTCTGGGGCATTTTTGCAAAACCTGGCGTTGTTGGGTTGGGACCGGGGTAAAAATAAAACAAGTTGTTTTTCTGGCTCCTTGATGTTGGATGGAAGGAAATGGGGGTGATGGATGGGACCCCATCAGTCTGGCCAACAGACAAACATAACTCATCCCCTTTTACGTATCAAATCATTCAGTCTTTAGGCTTGTTGTGCTATTCGGGAGGGGGTGAATGGGATGGAGGGGGTGGAGAGGGTAAGGAATGAATAGTCTTTTATCCATGAACCCCCCACTATCATAGTAAAATAGTGATTTCCTAATGACACATCACATTCAGTTCTATACTATAGGGATGTTTTGTGCATTGCTGATGACAATGGTATTGGTCAATCCTAATGGAAAACAAGTTTGAGAGAATACCTTTTCTTCAGTCATTGGATGTAACCAACAACATCCAAGCAAAGTGCATTATTAATGAACAGTAAGTGAAATACATTTTTCACATCAAGTATATTTGTTCAAAAATTCACAATAACAGTTTCCTCGTTGTCCAGAATCATTGCTGCAATCATGAAATATAAATGCCATTTCATAATTTCAGGCTAATATTGCCACTTGATTCCCTTTCATTCCATTAAAGCTGTCAGTATTATACTCTGATGATTACATTAATATTTCTCAATCTCAAGGGGATAACCCCAACTAGTTGTTTGACCTAAATTTCTGGAGTTGGGCAAACACCTTATGGAAATCACTCGTGACAAAAATAAAATAAATGTTTCTGGCTGTCTGGGAAGCAGGAGGGAGAAAGACAGACACATGTCCATACAACCCAGTTTTTGATACGAGACGAAACGACAAGACAAATACGCAGGACACGTATTCATCACACAGATCAAACCCCAGATGGTTTGCGAGACAAAAACCGAGCATAAATGTCGCGGCGCAGATTTGTGCATATTTCACAAGACAGACGTGACATTGACCAATATTTGCGAGAGGGGTAACGGCGCCTGCCCTGTTCATAGACGCGATGCCTCGCTTTTTCTTTTCATTTTTTTCTTCATTGGACTGCTTAGCACGACAAACAGACAAACAGTGGTGAGAGGAAACTACAGAGGACAGGGTTTAGATAGTTCTGAAAGTGAGAGGTATGGAGGAAGGAGAAAGATATACTAACAAAAGATGATTAGTATCACAGATATCCACTACTGAGAGTTAGAAGGTTGTTGACTCAATGTAAAGACCTAGGAGAACATCCTTCTAGCTCTCAGTAGACAATACAATACATGAGAAGAGGTGTGATGTATACGCTCTCATTTCTATCCTCAATTTCTCATGGATAAATGATATCTCTTCTCTCCATGACTTTTTAGAGATTGGTAAATGTTTGTCCTCCTCCGTTTCACAGCTGCTTGCGGTTAATAGGGTCTCTCGTATATGTGTCAGTGTCGACAGCGTGACAGAAGGCCTTCCCAATGTATTTGCCATCTTACATACATTCAGAACTCCGCGGCTTTTTAACCTAGATAATGAACATACTTCTTAAAGGTGTTATGATGGAATAATCTTATTAATTTTTTAGTTTTCCCCATCTCGGTGCCAATCATTTTTTGAACTGAGATCAATTTAATCTGCTTAGTTCACACCTTTCATTGATCAAGTGTATACCATTTGAACATGGCCTGCAGTGTATATATAATTTCAATTTGAGTCTTGCCTTTAATGGGCCTAAATTTGAGCTAACTGTAACAGTCGTTGAAATGCGAGCATTGATCTCATTTCTCCCATCCGCAGGGCTCCTGCCAAGCCCCCCTGGGCCCCCTTCTCATTTTCCTCAACCCCGATCCAAACAACTGGATACCGGCCCTGAAAACGAGATAGGTAACCTATAGCTTCGTACACCTGTAGTCCGATCCTGGAGGCACAACACAATTACGACGGTCTACTGTTAGTATCAGTGGAGAATTGATACCAGTCTCTGATTTGAAGAGAGTGGTGCACAGTTACCAGGCATTCCTTCACCTGTGTCCTAGATGGCAGGGATGGACACTTGGCATGCCTGACGGGGATGTAAAAGTGATACCACTTTCAGGTGCGAGCCACTGGTTACCACTTACGTCACACACTCCAAGCAGCAATCCTAGAGGCTGCATTAGACACGAAGTTGTCTCTTGAGATGTGAACGTGACACCAGTCTTTAGTTTGGGGTGTGCTAATCAATAACATCTTATCCCTTATGCCAGTGGCAGGGACAGAAATTCAAGAAACTCAATGCAATCATGAAAACAGTGTTTCTTGGTCTACCATTTTAAGGACAAGAAATCAACAGCATTTGATCTAGATGACCTCATAAATTCATTTGTGTATTTTTAGTCACGGTTGTGCATATGTACACCATATGGCAGTCCCGGTTTCTACCAAAAATACCAAGCAAAGATTCTTTGGTAAGCTAATAATTCTCCAAAAGATCATTTCCCTTTCATGGTTGCACTATAGAATACCTGGTGACAGCTTGAGGTGGTAAGGTAGGGATGCAGAAGGCGCAAGGTAGTCTTCCAAGGGGTGAGAGGGGGAAGGGGGCAGGGATTACCCCTAGATCAGGAGATGGAGTTCCTTATTCAGTCATTTATCTACTGTGTTATCACTTTATTGCTCTAGGTGGAATTTTAATTAAAAAGCATTAATCACCAAGAAAACAGAATGTGCAGTTAGTCACTTCCTAACTTGTGCGTCTTAATTGTTATTAGTCACCAGCAGGCGAAGGGGAAGAGTCAGGAAACACATCGATAGGGCAAGATCAAAGGAGATGCACCAGGGTGGAAAAATCTGAGCCGATGATTATTATTCTAATGACTGATACCCATCATAATGAGTATTGTAGAACATCAAGGGTAGCCGAGTTATGTACTCCATCTGTTCTACATTGGGGAGGGGGTAGGCTCCCAAAGACATCAGCAGCAAAGGACACAGGGATTGTTTTCCGGGTGTCCTGTCGCTGCTGGTGTCCCAAAAATGTGTTGCATGCAAAACAGCCCCGTCACCTTAGCTGTAAGAAAGCAGCACCTTGATCTCCTTCCCCATCCCAAGAAGCTCCCCTCCCCCTTCCCCCTCTCCACTAGTCCACTAGCAGGTATAGCATGGGCATTACGTGACCTGCTCACAAAACAAGATGTTCACATGCAAAATGAATGTCTTGTAGAACGGGACTTAGATTTCTCATTCATATCCACCAAATAGGCAGCAGTCCGTATACGAGTAAAGTATAATTGTCCTCTAAACTCTTAATCAAATCAAATCCTCATCAAATAAAATGGTACAAAAATATTGCATTATAGTTGGTGTCATCTTGTGATGATATGAACTTAGTGTGAAAGGACTATTTGTATGCTTCACACAACACACTGTATATTTTTAGCTCCAAATGAGCCTAGCAAGTGATAAAACATTGTTTAGAATGTAAGAAGTGATACGTGTGAATGCAGCAGTGCTCTGAGTGCACCATACTCAAGAAAAAAAAAAATGGAGACATTCTGCCAAGAAACATAATCTGAAGTGCATCCCATGGCAGATGTGAACATAGCAGTGCCTCGGATGTAACAGACACTCTGGCTAAAAACCGGGCCTCCATAAAGGATTTACACAGACCCAGATGCATCCCAGATGCGTGCCAACCCGGCAAAGAAAAAAACTAAATCATAAAACTTTTATAAGTTGAAAAATATGGCAAGCACCGAAGAGATGTGTAAAGGTTATAAGGTGGGGTCCCCAGCTCTCTGGTAGATAAGAAACCAAGCAAGAAAACAAACTGAAAGGGAATGTGGGGTTTAGAAATCAGGCTATTGTTTTGTGCCAACAGATGGAACTAATTTCAGCTCAAGTCAAGCAAGTCAAAGCAATCATCTTTAAATTGATCTTTTGACGTGCCGTTACTGTCCCTTTTTACTCCTATCATATTGAGGGTGTTTTATTTCAAGGACATGTCTCTTTTGGGGATAAAAACATGCCCATTTGCCGTTTTTACCCTTACAATGCCGACAAAGGAGGGACATGGCCGGTTTGGGTACGCATCATTAGCCGTGAATCTGAGAAAAGACATAGCTATAGAGGATTAATGGACTATGATTACAACCAAAATGTTCTCAAGATTTTGAGTGGTTTCTTCGCCCTTGATCGAAGTAGCCTAAACTATTTTTAAAGATCAAGGACATACATTGTACTATTTGTCACTGACCTAAAGGAAAGGGGCTAAATATAACACTTTCTTGATCCAACTGAGTGAACTTAGTTTCGTTAATGATGATTTTCATATTCAATTTAAATTGTATACATAAAAGCAACATCTTTTAAAATATCTAACCAATAAACTAATCATACAAACCCAAAAGAAAACAATTATTGTTTATTTAGTGTTTTACAGCCTTGTAGCTACACAAGTCTTCAATTCTGGCCAAATAAATGTTGGTTTCTTTTCTTCAATTTATTCCAAAGAAATAGGTCTTTAAATTATCCTGTATTTGTAATAGAATTGCAATTTTATGATCAACCTTGAGAATTCACTGGAAATGCATTGCATCCTTCAAAAGAAGATAAATCTTTGCTTTGGTGACGTCGCCCTTTTGTCAAGTGCATGCTATCACAGAATAAAGTGCAACATAAATTTAAAATAATTATTCTTTCGTAAACAAAGAGAGAGAAGAAAAAAAAGACCCAGTTCAATCATTTTTTTTCCTGCTTGCAGTTTTTCTAAATCAACATGATGGTCTCAAAAGATATCATTTAATTATATTGGTCGCATGTGCCCCCTTTTTCTCTCACTCTTTCTGCCGAACTAGACACTTTTAATCACAGACTGACAAAAATGAGACAAATTTTCAAAGAGTTAATATCTTGGCGAACACCTTTAGGCAAGAGACATTGTGATAGCACGCCATGCTCCTGAAAATACCCCAACACCATCAATCACTAAACATTGCTTCATTTATTTTTCCATTCCATCGTCGATTCACTGCCCCATTCCCTCCTGTGCAGTGCTCTCAATAGGTATTGTTATTAATCTAAGAGCCACACAACAAATATATATATCTCTCTCCTTCTCCAATACACACACACATCGAAGAAAGGAGAAGAGTAAAAAGAAGATATATGCCCGGAACAGTTTAATGTACTTTAAGTAAGAAGTGGCCGGGAGTCGTGGTGTACTTTTCATTTGGTTGGATGGTCTGTGTGTGTGAGAGGGACGAGCAGGAAGAAAGAGAGAGAGAGAGAGAGAGGGAGACGAAGAGAGAGTTGGGGAATGACGTGAAAGGATATGGACATAGTTTGTGAATCTGCCAAGCATAAATGTGTGTGCTACGTCTATTGACTCGGTTTCCGAACAAAGAGCGCTCGCATGCATTGATGGACACTCGGGGGAATACTCCACGTTTCACCCTCCTACCTCTCCCCCCATCCCATATTCATAAATTTAAGGCTTGTCGTCATACGTTAGTTTATCCCTTTTCCCTCCCTTGCTTCCTTTCTCTCTCTCTCCTTGTATTTGTGTCTATAGACTCTACCGATTCCTCTTGTTATCCTCACCCTAATTCATCTTAATAACCAAACTTGGAAAGCAGCTTCATACCCATGTCTTGCCTGTGACAATAGTTTAATGTGCCAATCAACCTACTTCTACAAATTTTGTTTCCCCCTTAGGACCACTAAAGCCCACATAAAACGGTCTCACACCCCCCTCCCTAAAATAACCCAACTTTTTCTACTTTAAATACTTGAACTTGTTTTTCTCTTTAACAAATTCTTCCTCATCTGCAATATAGGAGGTAAACACTAGCCCTTCTCTCAAATTTGCCCTTGTTTCATAGTGATAGTTTACATGAAAGTGGTACATGCAACTTCTTTCTTTCTTTTCATCAAAACAAATACCCATACCACAACTTTTTCACTATATTATTACCACAAAAAATAATCATGTTGATATTAAATGAATATATGAGGCTTTAGCAACTGCTTTGTAATAATTCTTTTTAGCTTTTTATTTTAAATCAAATCTTAAGTTAATAAATCTCTTCCTCCATCATGGTTAGCGAATCATAGCACATCACCAAAAGCATGTGAGGAATCGTTTCACTTTGGAAGTTCTTGATTTTTACTTCAGTAAACCCAAGAATCCTCTTCTGCCTGATGCAACAGAATCTACTGGAAAAGAAGCTGGAGGAAACAGAGCAAAGAGACAAGTAGTAGTTTAGAGGATGCCCAAATAGACTCTGTCGTGGATAAGCCTGTCTGGATTACCAAGACAAACTCTCCCGCTTATCACACAGCCTACAGTGCCCCCACAAAGCCCTTCAAAAAGAAGAAGGGCTTCCAAACCCATCGGTATTGCACCGGGGTGGCAGCATCGGGGTAACCCAAAACCCTCCTCCGCCTCCATAAAACCGGGTCACGCATCTCCTTACGCTGGGGTCAGCTGAAATCCGCTATGAGCCGCGCTGGGGTCAAACGAATACCATCGAATACCATCACAGTGGAACCAGAGCCGACCCCACCCGGAGTGCAACCGATACGTGAGAGAAGTGAGAAAAACTTGGAGGGATGCAAGTTGGGTTGATGTAAAGAAAAAGAGAGGAGTCGTGACTAGGCGAGGGGCAGCCTGTTTGCCCAAGACGGCCCGGTGTGTGTTTTGTGGTGTCATTTAGGGAGTCTTGATTCCTGTGCCAAATAAATGCTTGGGCTCAGGGCTTTGTAAAGACAAACCACACGCAAAACATAATATTTGGTATTCACACTGAGTAAGGTACACAGGACACTCCCTTTTTACAACCAACCATTGTCAAAATCAGTCAATGCTTGTAAAAATGCAGGTTGATTTCCTTCTCACAGTGCACATGTCACATGACTTGACTTGAAAAATGGAAAACTTAAAAGAGTGATGAACATAACATCAAAATGAAATAATGTGTTTCACCATATTTCTGTAGTTCTATTCAAATCAATGTTATAAATTACATTCTATTAAATTTCAATTACTATGTAACTGATGTCATGCATCTTTTTCTCTCTCTGTAGTGTAACATAGATCAAGTGGAATACTAACTAACTGCATGAGGTAATGTGGTATACATGTTCATTATATCAGGAGTAGATGTTGAATGAGCAGATTATTGTGGTTACCGGTTAAGAAAAGAGTCCAATCTTCCACCACTCTTATGTTGAGTTCATGACCCTGAGACTAACTATGACACCACTGACCTGCAGCTATCTACCCCCTGATGTGGGTAGGGGTGCATACCATTAATTTGAAGGGAACAGGAGAGGGGAAAATAACCATGAACAAAAACACCAAACTGACTGCAGAAAATATGAAAAATAAGACTGGCAGAGATGATTTTGGAGTAAGAATAGACCCGGAGGGCCCTTGGTCCGTGCTGGCTTTCTGGAATTCCAATTAATTTGGTTGGACCAAGCGAAGGCAGTCACTGCATACCGCCAGCCATTATGGTCTACTTGTCTTTATAAAGAAACTATGAGAAAATGTAGTTAAAGCTTGTGCTTTAAAGTTTAATTGACTTTGGAGTCCAAATAACTCACTGTTCAGGGTAAGTTTCTACTTATAGTCTTAGGAATTCGGACATGCTTACATCATGGCTGTTTTCTGGCATCGCCAATTCTTTTTGGCAATAGAGATCTGTGGTTGACTCAAGGGTCATAGATTGAATGAAAGATTCCACGCTACACCCTCTCGCATTTCTTTGAGGTTCAAAAAACCACATCCAGAGAGAGTATTTAAAACCATCATTTATTCAACATGATTCCTCCTGATGCTGCATTCCTGCATGGCCCATGGTTTTCCTTTTGGGAAACCCAAATCTAGGAATAACATACCCGCAAGATATCGAGCAGGCAGTCTTCCAAGACTAGCTCCGAGGATGCATCTGGCTGTGACCTCCATGACCCGGCCATCTTGGAAAATAACATTCCCTTCTTTCGTTTTGCGAGAGCTGCCAGTCAAAGCCAGTCTGGCTTGCTCGCTAAGCTCGCCTTGCTACTTACATACAGATCTTTGCTCGGCCTGACATCACGGCTCAGCATATGCACACTGATTTTTAAAGGGGAGTGACTACACATGCCAAGAACATTTTTCATGAATATATCTCATGAGGGAATTCAAGATGGTGACTATATTCTCTATGTGACATCAGTCTAACTGCTTTATACACTCTCCTCACCAATCTCTTTCAATTCATCTCCATATATATCTACTTCATATTGAATCAAAAATGTGCATGTACTTCTGTTCTCCAAAATGTTAATATCGTTATAATAAGCTGAGTCAATAAAGGCATTTAATATATATATATTTCAACAAATGATAGTAGATAATGGAGAATTTCCCTAGCATTACTCAAATCAGCACAACCCAAACTGGCACAATAGAGGCGAGTTCGCTGAGGAGGCGAGTTGGCTCAGTCGGTAAAGCGTCTGCCTGTCGAACCAAAGATCCCGGGTTCGAATCCCACCCAGGCGGATGACTGAAGCCTGCGTTGTGTGTTAATGTGCCCCTTCCCTTGTTCATAGACTCAGGCTATGTTAAGTAGAAAACACTCCGTCCCTCGGATAGGACGTTAAATGGAGGCCCCGTGTAGAGAAGAGTCACTACCTTTGCACGTTAAGAACCCACTGCACTATTCGTATAAGAGTAGGGGGAAACCCCGGTGTAGTGGTCCACCTGCACACACCCCAGTATAGTACGATAATACTCTGTAAAGAGGTATGTACTCAAAATGGAAGAAGAAGACCCTCAGGATCTATCCAAGGGATGAGCCACAGAAAATATCATAATCATTGTGCTTAAGTTTCACTAGATGATACTATTGATCAGTTATCGGAGGCACGTTCTTTAAAGCTTCACCTCTTAGAACTCAAGCCGTGCGGCAATTGCACGCCAACCAGGATGGAACGTAATGACATGGGGATAAAGCTTGTTGCATAGCATGGTGTGGCACAGAGCATACCGTCCCGCTCTCGGTCGGCATCTCTGCTTGGCTCTAATTGAAGTCTTCCAAGCAGACAGGGTATCCAAACCTGTAGGATTACCCCCTTCAGACAAGCCAGGCAACTAGCAGGAATCTAATTTCTCACAATGTATCACCCTCCCGGTCCCTTGCTGATCGCAATTGAAGGCATAATGGTCGCAAACGGTGGGCGCGCAGGGATTGTAATTGTTATCTCAGTTGTGCCCTCTTAAGCTCATCTTATTTGTGCTCAAATGCTGCGGAATAATTTACCTTGAGTATATTAAAAGTCTGACTCACGCAAAGCAGGCAATTCTTTTACAGTCAAATTCCCTCTGTTAAAGTCAAATTCCATTCAGATCTCATTATCATCTTCCTTTCAGTCCCCCTTTTACAGAACTAACAGAAACAGAATTCCATTTAACAATCATGTTTGCACTTTGTAGTTTGTAGCATACAAAACTGCCATATCTTCTTTAAATACTTATAATTTCATTACACTTTGTAAAATCATATATCGATTGTGGTGACTACTGACAGTCAAGTAAACACTAAATGCATGTATATACTTTCCAAAACAACACCTGTACGCTAAACATAACAAGCTAGTAAACTCGAGATGACAGGATTGTTTTTTCTGATTTTTGCTTGGAAAGATGAAGCACCGAGCATGAATGCACTGCAAATAGTTTGCAGCGAGACGTGCCTCCTACCCTTACGCATCTATTTGCTTGCGAGGGTGCGGAAATTCCCACCATTTTGTCTTCAGCTGACGGCCTGACACCTACCCATTAAAGTGACCACGTTCTTGGACAATAGCACACAACGTTAAACACCTTTTTCATTACGCTTCCCTCTCTCTTTATCTCCCCCTTCCTCTCTCTTTTTCTACGTAGGTTTTCCCTAAGCACCTTGCATGCAACAAACAATTAATGCTCTCTGTATGCACACGATAAGTCCTAAAATTTCTCAACCTCAAATTACATTTGAGTATAACTCCTTTCATGGCTAAAGTGGCAATTGTAAAAGTACATTGTTTTTGCTAATTTGCATTCCACATTTTCAATGTGGAAATAACGCCTACATTAATAACATATCAACACTTGAAATGTACACATCCCTTTCAACAAGATATAAACATTAATAAAGATAAACTTACATGTAAATAGCCTGTATTTAAAAAAAAAATGTCTTTATTATTGGATACTGGATAGGGTTGTTTAATATCCTTTGATAAAAAGGAACAAGATCCCAATTAAAATGGCTGATGGACTGTTCTGAGAGTGTTCCTACTCTGCACCAGCTTCTGTGTTTGTGGAAGTTATTGACTGTGCCAAAAATAAATGTATTTCTGTGTCTGCAACATTTCACAGAATTACATGACGACTGTTGCTACCCTTCTCTTCCTGTTTACTGAAGAGGATTAGACTTGTGAAACACTAGACCACTTAAAGCCATCTACTGTAGTTGCAAGCATGCAAATGAGACAAATCTTTTTGTCGGAATGGGATCAAAATTAAAGCGATGTATGAAATAGAAGGAATGTTAATAAGTTTGCAAATCTTTTAATATTTTCATGATCATGTTTTCATGATTTTCTGGAATTTTACTCGTCAAAACATTCCATTTATAGAATGATACACATCACAGGATGACTATAAGATATTTCTCCCGAAATGTAATTCATTACATCAACGGAAGAAAGAATGAGAGACAGAAAGAATGAGAGACAGAGACAGAGACAGAGACAGAGACAGAGAGAGAGCGAAGAGAGATGGCATGATGCTTGGTTTCTAAGAAGAGATTTTAACTCCAGATATCAAATGAAAGTAATACCAGCACATTAATCCAAGAGTCTATGTGCCGTTGGATTTGTGACAGAGCGCACTTCATAGGGGCTATAGGAGCCCCTGATTTAGTACGAGTATGGCGGAATGAAATTCTGTAAACCATCATCATCAACATCAACATCATTTGCATTACTGGTATGATAAAGCTTTCGGACCCTTTGATAACATTTCTTCAATGGACATCAATTTTTAATACCACAATGTGTGTAATCCTAGTAAAATTTACAGCTGTGCTTTCAACACAAATGCACAACAAGCGACAAGCAAATCATATATTCCAATCGATAGTGTAAACAGAATCAGCTTAGCCTTATTTTAATTTTTTTAATTTTTTGTTGGTGGTGGTCTCCTTCTTTGCCTAAACATACATCATCTCTGCAAAGTCGGTGAATAAAAAGTCCCCCAAACTGCATGCGGAGGTATGCGGGTAGGGTCACAGACAGACAGTCCTGGGCTAGCTGAATGCACACCAGTCACTGGTCCTCCAAGCATCACCCCTTTGATGCCACCTGACAGGCCATCCCATCCCCCTCTATTTGGAGGATGTAATACTGTCTTAGAGCGCAACAAGCTTGGTGGAAGACCTGCCTAACCAATCAAGCCTCGTTACGTGGCCAGGCGATAGAGATAGCAGCGGCGGGGTGTTGGGTAACGGGTCGTGGGGCGGTTGTACTATGTGGGTAGTCCCAACAACGTCTTGGATTGCGATGCAAGCGCAGGCTCTGCATGTGTAGCACTAGTGGCAGAGATGGCCATGCATTGTGTTATCTACTATTAAAATTGCATGGTAATGTTACTAGTAGTTCTTAGACTACTGTCCTAGAAACTGTTCAGTTTCCAGCTCTGAAGTACTTGTTCACCCTGCTTGGTACCAGAGACAGAGAACCATTTAGTAAGAAGCAAATCCGGAAAAAAGGGTTGTATTAGTGACTGGGTCTTGGCATTTGTAAGGGTGCTACAATATGCAACACATTTACACAAAAAATGGTCACAACACGTAAATTTTACATTTGCCATGGCACTTGGCAAATAAACTAAATATACCTACAAAAACATCTGCTTATTCTGTAGAAATATTAACTTGAAATAACTGCAGATCAGAAACTGATAATAGTCTCAAAATTAAGAGGGGTACAGCAGCATGAAGCATTAAAAGCAGTTAAGTTCCATTTATTGGCTTCTGTGGTTGGTGTGGTTTGAGAAGTGTTGAGGCATTGTAATGAGGGGAAGGGTGGAGTGGGTAGGGGGTAACGTTGGGGGGCATGACCTAATTTGGATCTAATATATATTTTATATTAAAAAAACATAATGATCCCGAGTTACGCTCACAGAATGTAATCTACCACATTCAGTTTCGCTACTTGTAGAGTTGCTGATGATTGAGTTTTGAAAGAGCAGTATTTTAGCTTTGCCTTGATAAGTTTTGAAAAGATAAATTTCTTAGCATCTTCTAAATTAAGTTTTTTTAAAGCGTTCTTCAATGATTCAGAGAACAGCACATATTTAAACACTATTAAAAACTGACTAAATCTTTTAAAATATGTTTACTGTATCGCATATTCTCTCAACATATTCTCTTCCTTTAACACCCAATTCCATTTTTCGACCGTATTAGATCAACCTGGTTTCTGTGAGTGATTCAACTGATGCCTAATCAATACTAATCACCTCCTGAGCAAGAAAGAAATACTGTCAATACAACGGGTGATATCATCAATCATTGATAAAATAGGGCCAAGATATCAAAGAGATAAAGGGAAAAAGTCGAATTGTGAGGGGAGACTTGATAAAAGACACTGTCTCTAATCTCTATGTCTTGCTGAATTCAAAGCTTTTGAAATCAGATGAAGATGAAGATGATAAAAAAGTAATTGAATCTGATGAGCGTTCTAGCCCCTCTCTTTCTTCAGGGCGCACACCAACACGTTCGCGCGAAGGCGACATCCCCCATTTTGATGAGCCCAAAGTGCAGCATGACCCTGTGAAGACCCCACACAATAGCGGGCAGGATTGATATGATCAGTGTGAATAGATAGAAAGGCAGTGATCTGAGTTGTGATAAAGCTTATTGAGTGTTCTGCAGGAGTATTGTGGTGATGTCAGAGCTTAATTAATGGGGTAGCCCCGTCTAATGGGGTCATAATTTCAATCTATAATCCCCGTTCAACCCTGCCTGCCAAAGACACCCCTTCCAAAATTATGTATTCAGCTGTCTTGTGTTGTACAAGAACTGCTTGGGCTCTTCTCCCGCGGCAAGTTTTACCTCCCCCCTCGTCTCATCATCTTGGTTTTTTTACTTTAAGTAGATGGATGTCACTTTGCCAATAATGCCCATCCTATTCTAGAGGATGAGCCGTTTATGGCAAGCAGTATTTGGTCGGCACACCGGCAGGGCGGCTAACATCACAAACGGGAACCGTGAATAGGAGAGCGCGAGGAGCCCGGTTCGTGATGGAGCTTCGGGGCTCAGCGCGATCCGCCAAACGAGAACTCAATAGCAACGGGGGTGCGCAACAATGGCTTGTCTGTTTAGTCAATGCGACTAACAAGCAATAAATTTTTCTGCTGATGCCACCGTTGCCTTTTCTTTTTCAAACTCAATGCTCTTTCTCTCTACTTCTTCTTCAACCCCCCCCCCCTTCTCTGTATATTATATACTGGCTTCAGGGAGTGTGTCATAATTTTACAATAGTGTTTGTATTGAACTTGAGAGAATAACAAACCAGTGCATGGAGGTGCATTTTTCATCGGCAGGATTTCTTCCCCTTTTATGCAGCTAGGTGTCAGTGACATTCTTGCGTGCCAACGAGGTCCTGTCGAAGTCGCCTGTACTTTCCCTCACCAAACCTACCCTCATTCCTGTACAACCTTGAGCAACACCACAAAGAACTCTTAACAAAGCTCCCAACCATAAAAGTGACAACTTTTGTCTCAGCTTCATTCTAAGGCCCTCTATTTGCGGACATTCATTTTGTATCATTTGAACAATGATACAATAAGAGCCTTTTGAAAGAGAAAGAATAAGAGAGAGAGAAAGAGAGAGACTGGGAGTGGGAGAAAGAAAAGGTAGAGAAAGAAAGAAAAGATTCAAGCGAGAGAATCTATCATATATCATAACTGCAGAGAAAGAATCCTTATTATTTTAGCCATTTTGAGTCACCAAGGCTACTCTCTTTATCTCGTTTAACTTGATTGTAAATACCGATAAATAAAAACAGAGATCACTCCTAGGAGTGAAGGGTGGAAAACAGTTGCAATTTTGTGCAAACGTTTTGAGGTGAACCTTCAAAAGAAAGCAAGATGGTAACAAAAAGTTTGGTTTGACTGGGAGGAAAACGAAAGGTGGGCTGTAAAGTGCAAGCAGGTAG
The DNA here is from genome assembly GCA_037976565.1 of Mesocentrotus franciscanus. Lineage (NCBI taxonomy): Eukaryota > Metazoa > Echinodermata > Echinoidea > Camarodonta > Strongylocentrotidae > Mesocentrotus > Mesocentrotus franciscanus. The sequence continues at coordinate 30,778,240 of CP137669.1, read as the reverse complement.
GGTCATAAGCTACCGGAGGGGCTAAAAACACTGGGCAGCGAATAATGGGGTAGGGGGATCAAAGGCATAATAGAGCAAGGCTAATATGTCCCGATAAGGAGTATGGAAAACATGTGAATGGTGGGGGCTGAAAATAGAGGGGTGAAGGTAAAAATGGAGGGGTGAAGGTAAAAATGGAGGGGTGGAGGGAACTCAGAAATACAGAATGAAAATATTGAAGATATTATCAGTTTCAAAGTCGAATGTCTTCACTCTGTCATCGTATTGAGCTAAAATCTGTATTAAATGTTGCAAAAATAGAAGATTCAGGGAAAATGATTATTGCGTTGGAAGAAGATTACATTTTTTGTTCACTCTATGAAACTTTTGTGCCTTTGTCGAATGGCTATATAAAAAAAAAAGGAATGAGGAAAATGAAAAGTAACTTATGGTAAATTATTCTTTGATCTTGTCCAATACCTAATAATCTTTCCTACTGGATTTTGATAGTTAAAAAAGGGGGGGGGGAACCTACTTTAAAACATACAAGATACAAGTTTGAGAGAAAACAATACCCTAAGAATGATTTAGGATTGGTTTCCTTTTCAGCCTTAACAGCACAGGGAACACAATAGACTTGTTGGGGAAGGGGGTAAAGTAACTGGCTTGAGACAAGAAAAAAAAATACCCCTTCAAAAACTCTTCCACTACATTTTTTTCTTCCTATCCTCCTCACTGCGAATGTTTACCTAAGACTGAAGTGGTAAGTGTTTGAGGAAAGGATTAAAATACATTACGGATAAATCAACGCTACAAAGCATGAAAGATCGACAGAGGCAGGAGAAGAAAAAAAACACACCAAATGGTTACAATTGATTGCTATTTTTCTGTTTCTGTTTTGTTCCTTTCTCTCTTTCTCTTCCTGCATGCTATTGACTCTGAGATCAACTTTTCATTATTGATATGTTGACTGGCATTCAGATCCAAGGGAAGGGATGACTTTCAACTGAACTCCATCCAAGACGATGTGATCACGCAAGACAGGAGAATCTAAATTGTAATTCGTTGTAAAGTCTCCCTCACACAGTGACCAGATGAAAAGCCCTTATGACACCTGGACAATTCAAGGAGCTCATGCAGTCCTCAAGTTACAGTCAATAGCCTACCAGCAGTTGTGACTCTGGCTGCATTTACACCGCAACCCAAAATCAGGGATTTTTTCTCACATTCAGGTATTTTGCTATGCAACAAATGGCAAGTACGACGAAAAATAAAAAAAGTGTGGAGTGTGGTTTTTTAATATAATTTTTCAAAATGGTGTTTGGGATAATTAAACTAAAGTGTAAATGGGCCTTATGATACCAATCTATTTGGGAGGAATACATCCTGCCCTAGTGCCCTACAACATAAATAATCATGTCTTCCCTTAATTACCCTAACCGGGTATGAAGGATATGAAGGAATGATTATAGTTATTAAAATGAGAACGAAAGAATTAATCATGTTTTGACTTGTATCAAAATTTGTCATGATAATTTGCTTCATATGACTCTTGAGCTACTTCAAATACCATACCCACATATAACAGAAATTACATGTAGCCCAACACTTAAGACATATATATGAGAGTTATAATTTGTAACTTCATGTTTAATTTCTTACATATATATCAGCTACTTTTGTCCATAATCACTAATCTGCCCGTTCTTAACAAGTCTCTCCAGTCATCGTCAGCAAGGCTAAAGAGGTACTTGTGAATGATTATGTGGCTCTTTAGAATATTTTCTGATCAGTGAAAGGCTGACACAATTCCTCTTCAGATTATGTAAGGGCGACATTGCTATTGTTGCAGGTATGGGTTTTCTAGTTTCGTAAGATTTGACTGTGGACAAAAATGGTCTGTTGATTATGTAACAGTGCATGACACAGAAGAAATCTCAAATTCTCCCATTTCCTGCCCCATTCCCCCTTAAAAAAGGGTTACTCTCTCTCTCTCTCTCTTATTCTTCCTCCTCTCCCTTTTATTTATCGTATCATTTTCCTTTCCCCATCACATGTCTCTTTCTCTCTTACTTCTCACATTGTCCTCATTCTCCTCCCTATTGTCCACTATTATTCTTTGAGCAATCTCATGATACATAACTCTAATTACTTTTATGAAAACAAAATATAAATTAGTCAATAGTACTATCCTGTTGACCTGGGTAGGATCTCAAGCCAAGAATAAAGTTCAGTTTCTGCTTTTATAACTAAGAATTCGATTCGATCATAATTTGTATGAAAGTTGCATGTACTAGGTTTATTTTATTAAACCACTATTCTCTTTCATGAAACAATCGTTAGACAATTTGCACTCATTGATATCTAAGATTTCAAAATGTTTCATACTCAAAATGATTGATTTTGAAAAGGGGTAGGGCAATGTTTTACATGGAATATAATACCAGACGTTTCTCAAAAATTTCTAGCGAACGTCCACTGCCATGCTAGGTAAGAAGTAAAATAATTATATGGGTTTCTAGCCACTTTTCTTGTTTGACCCCTGTTCCTTTAATTTGTTTCTCAGCCTCTAGTAACCTGCAGTAGATATCCTGTTTGTCCACTCTGATGACTGCTTTTCCGTTGGCTTTCCAAATGCTTCTTCCAGGGTAGTCAAGAGGAAAGGTGGTAAGAAATGACTTCAACAGCCTGCCAATGTTCTCCTGTCTCTCTTGCTCTCTCTCTCTCTCTCTCTCTCTCTCTCTCTCCTGCTCTCTTTCTCTCTTCCTCTTGCTCTCTTTCTCGTTTTCTCTCTCTCTTTCTCTCTCTCTTTCTCTCTTCCTCCCATTCTCTATCTCCTGTTTTCTCTCTCTTTCTCTCTTCCTCCTGTTTTCTATCTCTCTCTTTCTCTCTTCCTCTTGTTTTCTCTCTCTTCCTCTCTTCCTCCTGTTCTCTATCTCTTGTTTTCTCTCTCTCTATCTCTTGTTCTCTCTCTCTCTCTCACTCTTTCTCTTCTCCTCCCGCTCTCTTTCTCTTTTCCTCCCGCTCTCTATCAGTTGTTTTACACCGTTCTTATTGAAATGTGTACTAAAGGGCCACCTGCCCTTAAAGAGCGATTTTCTTGTCTCCAACTCTCCACTGAGTGGTCTTTACGTTTCACTGTAATAGGATAGGATATCCTTTCTCTCACTAACTTTCACGTTATCAACAACTATTATTACCATGTGTATTTGAACATTTTTGGTTTTCCAAATAATCTTTAAAATTGGACTTTAGGAGTGCAATAAATTATTATTCTTAGTAATATAAATCTGTTGTAACAGATAAAAGGCAGTCCAAAAATAGCCTATTAAAAAACAAAAACTTGTTCATTTTTATAAGAGATAAGTCAGTTTTAATTGTATTCATCCAAAAGGTAACTGGATGCATAGACACAGAGTTCATGGATGACATAGAAAATTACTTCAGAATTCACCACTTACATGTATACAAACCCTGCCAGCAATTTTCCTCAAGCGGCTACCCTCCCAAAGATATAGTCCCCTAAATTACGCCATACAGCAATTTAGAGTCACTCAGGCCACTGCTCCTCACACACAACATGCTAGCGTTAGCTGTCTACACTCCCGGTTCTTTGCTCGTAAGAGAACACCCCAGCCTTGGCAGTAATTCCCCGAAAGCCGACTTAAAAGCTTTGTGCAGTGAAATTGAATCTCTCGTATTACGAGGCAGCCCGAGTTAGTAGGGGGACCTGCTTATGTTAAGTGTTGTTGTGTCATTGGACAACATCTATGTGTATTTATCCTAAAATGGCTTCTTTAATGACAAAAAAGAGACAATTTTCAGGTACGGAAACAAAATATATTATCAGCATGATGAGAGTTTATACTAGCTAACAGGCTATTTCTGAATAATCCTATATCCAAACAACTATAAAATCATGGCATGAAATATCGCAATAATCATATCATCATACCATCACTAAACACTCATATATGGTCTAGTATTTTCACAATACATCATTTTTAATAGATACTCGGAAACTTTTATGAGGTTTGAAGTTTACCTAGACAAATAAAGAAAGGTAAAATTTCAAAGGATTCTAAGTAACAATACTTGTCGTAAAATAGATGGAGAAATAAAATATGAATCATCAATCATTCATTTGGCAATCGTTCCCTACAGACTGAAATCTAGAAAGGTTTAATTGCTGCTGACGAATGATGAATTTAATAGTGTCCCAGAAATGGATACTGTAAGTATATCTGTTCTAGGGCAGAATTTTACAGTTTCAGCTCTGTACTTGACTATATTGAGACTTGGCTTTGATGGTCATAGCTAAACCTATTTCAGATTTAGAAAAATAATTAAAAAGCCCAATACCAACTTGTAATTCCAGCTAAACATCAATTTCCTGAGGGACTGGTGGTCTATTACTAAAACCCCACAATCATTTGCATATTCGTTGTATGGAGGCTACATGAAATAGCCCAGAAAATTATGCCACAATTATTCAAAAACACAATAAAGAGAAGGAGAAGGGGTCATCTGTTCATTTCCCAGAGGGTATGAAAGGAATTGAATGGTGATCACAACAGTAATGGTAGTTATAATGGAGGGATGTAAATAGTGAGTAGGAGCATGACCTAAATGCCAATGTGCGTTGGATTGTGATGCAGTCGGCTGATGGTTGAACGCGCCGCCGCTGTAGCGGCTGCTGTCAGCCAGGGGTCGGGACTGAGGAAGCCAAGCCAGCCGTCATCGCTATCACAGTGTGTACACATTAACACTAGGATTGTAGCAAAGCTGGAAAAATAAGACTATTGGGATAGCTGGGGTTGGCGAGGGCGGCCGCGCTGCACGTGCTCCGGGGGAAGCTGCCTGCCGCTGCGCTGCTGCCTCTATTGTTGTCCTTTTGGCCTAGGACTTGGGGATAAACTCCAGAGGCTCTGAAAGTAATCACAGATTTAGGGAAGGGCAGAATAGAAGTTGAAGCCTGCCAGGTCTGCGTAAAGTTTTTTCTTCTTCTTTCTATGAAGCTGAGAGGTGGTTAGGTATGTCATGTATCATAAACCCTGAGGAAGTTATCTATGGGGTGAAGAGACTGTAGGCAAGACTATCAGATCTAGTTTCTAGGGGACATGACAGCTTTAGGGTTGATTTGTTTCATTTTAGAAGAAAAATATTGTCAAAACTCACCTAACTTAAATAAATGGTTATTCATAATAAAAGTGTGCACCTTCTTTCTTAACAGGTTTAATCTTCTCAGCAATTTCAAAATTTCATGTGTTTATTTCAATAGTGCTTTTGGTATTTAAAGGCTTTGTCTAAGTCATGAAAATGATAAAAGAGGATGCCCAGGGCAAAGATTGGGGGAGGGGGTAGATGAGGAATTAAAAAGAGAGACCAGCAGTCATTTCAATCGATGCAATAGAGCTGGGTTTTCATTTTCTTCCACATCTGACACTATTTCATGCGCTCTCGTCTTGATTATTTGCAATTTCCTGCCATCCTCCCCCTTTGTTTGATGAAATCAAAATTCTTCAATAACACAGGACCAGGCGCACAACCCTTTTTCTCTTTCCATATCATGACATTCTAATTTGTTTAAATTTGTTTGTTTAATTGATTGTCTATATTGGTTAATACAGTTAAAATTCACCTTGAGCTGAAATCATTAATTTACCTGGCTCAACTCGAACCAATTGCACGTCTAAAGTAATCAAATTTGGAAGGTAACAGACACACATACACAGAACCTATGGCAGGTAATTGAAGTATACCTAAATTAGCCTTGGTAAGGCTGACTCTACGTATCTTCTCATGTTCATTCATAAGCCTGATAGATTCAATGCACTTTCTCAAGACTAAATATTACATTCTTAACGTAATTATGTGTCCAAACTTAATATTATGATTTAAAAATGCTGTATCTCATATGGATTGGTGTGTTTCTAATTTGTATTTTCAATTAGCCCTCATGTGCAGGCTACAATATCAGTAAAGTAAAAACAAATAATATTCTTTGAAGTGTTGATCATAAGTTGTAAAGAAAAAGACTATGTTTGCAATTTCATGTTCATGCAAATATTTGCCATCTTTTTTTCTTCTCCACAGAAGTGCAGTGCAGATAATGCATCTCAATTTGCACAGTTAAGCAGCCTTTGTATGTCACAATATTTTCATTTAAAAAATATGTACATTAGATAAATGAATATTGTACTTTTGAAAGACATAACAATGATGTTTGATCATAATCATATCAATTTTTTTAAAAAAATTATGTCATCAATTCTTCAACAAAAAGCCTACATTTACTGTCAGTCAGGAGAGGAAGACTACAATGTAAGGAAACTGGCAATGAGCAAGAAATAGCTTGAGGATGAAGACGATGAGATGAAACAGCCAAAAAAGAAAATGGATGACACGTGAAGAGGAAACCCAGATAGGGAAAAGGAAAGAGGACACCCCTTTCTTGTGAGGCACAGTTTGCCTGTGACTCACGATTCTTATCACCATTCTCAAAACGTCTGGGAGAGAGAAACCGTCAAACTTTAAATCTTCGTTCAAAGCCACATAGCTGTAGTCACACACCAAGAGCACATCATTGCACCTATTTCCCTCTCCTTCACCTCCTCGACACCACGCATGAAAATCCTGAAAAGCTAGCAACTGTAAGCAGATACCTCCAGTCAATATCTGTCTAAAGCTGTGTTCGGCCTACAAAAAGTTGTTGAATTATTTATCTAGGATAGCCGGCTTAGTGTAAATTTGACATAAATATAGTTTTAAATACCCGCAAGCCTCGGAGGGGGTTGCCGTTTGGGCAAGTAGGCAATCGCACGGCCGTAAGGAAAGCTAGAGTGTAGATGAATATGGAAGAGATGTAACGCAAGTGCCACAGTCTGAGCTCAGCATTCGTGCCTTGGCGCGGAAGACGAGTGGACAGTTTGAAGAGCACGATCTGAACGGATCGCACCTTCCAGTCAGCTGTACTTCTGTAAAATTATATCATTCCATAATTTTCTCCCCTTTGTTCATTTCTTAAAGCGCGAGTATTCTGAGGTATAACCAAGCTGCGGGTGTCAGAGTGCAGAGCAAGATAGGGAAAGGATTGGTAAAGGCAGAGTCAGGAGTAAGCATTATAGAAGCGAGGATTGAAGAGTGGATACGTAATGCCTACCTATTGGATAGGTCATTCTGATTTGCATGTCAAGCTGAATTACATATATCTCCAAGACTCGATGGACCGTTATCAGGCTGTCTGACTGTTTCACCTTTTCAAAATCTCAGCTCAAGCATGCTCTTTCTACATTTTTATTTTCTACTTTGAACAAATAAAATCTCGCAAATTAAAACCTTTTTCACACATTGTATGTCAAGTCAAATCCATTTAATTATACCCTGGGGGAAAATAAAATGACACAAAAATTTTTAAATTGAATATTGCCAGCTGAAAGATTTCAAATCTCGTCAATATACCATAAATTCTGGCAAACACTTCCTTTCTCCAAGACAATACTTTGCATGGTGCAGACAAATGACAACCATTTTCCAATTAAAACAATAAATGGTGATCCTCTAAATGCATAAGCTATGTTCGTTTCTATGAATATGTTGTAATGAGAGAAAATAATGTGATTAGACAGATTGACATGTCTGTCATTTTTTAGGCATGTATCTCTCTACAGTATACAATCCATTATTATTCGTACTGTCAGTGTTTCCCCGCAAGCATGCTGGCCGACGCAGATGATCCCTATGCTTGAGTGACACGGTGCCCCGAAAAAAAACCCTCAAAGCAGACGGCTGAATTGTGGTGGACCACAAAGAAAAACTAAAATATGCTAATAAAGAGACCTCGTCAATTGGATGCCTGCCATTAGAGCCAAGTGTTTCTTAATTCATAATTCTATTCTTCCCTGGACTATTTATAAATAGACTTACATCTCTGTTCCCTCTCTATGCGATTGGACGTGTAGTCGGCAGCGTCTTTTTCGTCTTACTCGTCGGTGGCGGTTAAATGGGGAGAGGGAATGTTAGGCTAAGCCGCCAAGCTTACGGTGTAGCGGGAGCTGAGTGAAGGTAATTTCAGTGTCTTAAGCAAACATTACCAACCCACCATCCCCTCTCTCCTTCCTCCTCTCTTTCTCTCTCTCCATGTTTCTGAACCCCATTCCTCCCCGTTTTCATCCATCATAAAAGAGGGAGAAGTATTCATTTTGATCCACAAAGGCAACGAAGCAGCCAGCTCCAATTAGGGTCATGTCCAAATGTACCAATCAGCGTTACCATTCCTGACAGTTCTAAGCCTACGAGCAATATCTTGGGGTGGTTGTTGGATGAGAGAGGGTGGAGGAGGAAGGAGGATGAGAGAGACAGAGTGAGACAGAGAGACAGAGAGAGACAGAGAGAGACAGAGAGAGACAGAGACAGAGACAGAGGTAGAGAGAGAGAGAGAGAGATAGTGAGAAAGAAACATAGAATGAAGGAGAGAGAGAGAGACAGGTGGGAAGGGAGGGAGACAGGGATAGAAAGTAAATGAGAAAGAGAGTGAAACAGTGAGAGGGTTTAAAAGAACAAGTGGGGAAAAGAGACAGTGCACAGTGTATAAGAAAATGAAGAGACTGATGAAGAAACTGTGAAGAAGAGGATACAACAGTGAGAGAAAGAGAGAGAAAGAGAGAGAAAGAGAGAGAGAGAGAGAGAGAGAGAGAGAGGGGTGGCCTACACAAGGACAGAGGTCAATCTGCCTCCTGTAAATGACTAAAGGGTCCATTTTTTTTGTTAATGGGTTTAAGCACATATTTAAGAGCTGCATGCAATAGATTACTTAGAAATGGCCTTTGCAAAACAAATTCTTATTTTTACCATGCACAAAGAAACAGTAAAAAGAAAGAAAGAAATAAGAGTTATATAGAAGAGAGAGAGAGAGAGAGAGAGAGAGAGAGAGAGAGAGATAAAAATATTGATAGTAAAATGCTACAAGCCTCTTTTACCCTTTTAACCCTGTTTTTTAAATTTAAAGGATAGTACAAACAAAATTCAAATCTCATCACTAAAGGAATAAAGCAGAAACTATGATTGACATAATGTTATCAAAATCATGAACAGAAATAAAAGGGGGAAAAAATGTCAGGCTACTTTCTTCTGAAAATCATTAAAAGAGTCTTGTCTTTATGAATTTCAAGTTTTTGAACTTAATCTACCTGTATTAGATTTAACAAGTTAAATGGAAATAAGTGCATCATAAAGCGATATGTCATATTCAATATGATCATTGAGAGAATTCCTTTTACCACTGATTGTTCATTTATACAGTTGCAACTTACATTTCCCACAAAATGAAACAAAAGATAACAAATGTCCTTGGAAAGTCTTAAAAACATCTTGATCTATTTGTATTGCATTGTACTTTGATGCTTTATTGCAATCTCTTAGAGTATGTTAGTATAAAAGTAAAATAGCAATGATTTAATCAAGCAAGACATGACTCTTTTGCTCATAAGAGCGAAAAATAAATAAATGAATAAATTAGACTACAGTACAGGATACATCATCATAGCAAAAGTAAAATACCAATTATTTCATCAAACAAGACCAGACACTTTGCTCATGAATAAAAAAGAAAAGTAGCCCCAGTAATCAATAAACTAGCTACAATAGTACAATGCAGGATGAAAAGAATAAAATTAGGCCTGACACAGTGTCCAGATAGACCCAGGCATATGTAACTCCCTAACATATAAACCTACATATAATTATTACATGTAAAAATGCTGGTTGTACAAGATGAAATTAACCTTTATATATTAAACATAACAAAACAAGTATAAGGGACCCAGCATAAACCTCCTTCTAACCCTGCTAAATGTTTAGGCAGTACTGTACATCAATGTGCTGGTTATGGGTATGTGTCAGTACACCAGTAAAAAGCAGGAGTGAAGAAAAAAAAAGAGAAAACTCTGCAAAGTCTTTTTTTACTGTATTCCTGCAGTTATGCAGTTTTTCACTTTTACCCATATTATAGGAAATGAGTAAACTGTGAAGTTAACATCATAAAAACAAAACAAACATTTGCAGGAGGCCTGGGAAACAACAACTAACTTGCAATTCAGGTTGCGACAAAGTGTTGCCAATTGAGGATGCCATGAAGATCAACGAGCCTATACAAACCAGGAAGGAGGGAGAAGAAAGCACGCACACAATAGAGGGCTCAGGAGTATATGTCTCGGAAGCTAAGACGAATATTGCTAGTGACATTATATCTTCCCGTGGGTTGGGCACAACTCAAATTGGCAAGGCAATGGCTTCGGTTCCTGCCCCTAAACACTCACTCCTCTCTTTCTCTGCTCTGCTATCCACCTAAATTGGCTTTTATCAAAATGTAGGATTTTCTCCCTCTACCTTTTGCCACATAGCTTGCTCAGTGTAGTGCAATTTCACAGGAATAACATGCTCTGTTTAAATATGAAAAAGAAAATGAGCAGTATTTTGTAGAATTTAACAGAAACTGAACCGATAAATAAATTCAAAATGCTCACTTCACTAATCTTATATTTGAGTATGTTTTCTGCATGATGGAAAACTGGAAAGTACCTAGTCAAGTGGATAGACATAATCATTAGAGTGTGGTTTATCATTATGTATATCTGAGCAAAATATAATTGCAATTAAAAGTTGACCGGCGCCATGGAACCGATGCTCAATATTTTATGTGAAAGTGCTTTACCAAACTTGACTTTCTCTTTATCATGATAATGACATTGGGAGCATAAAAAGTGAACAAAATTCTAATCAGGTTCCGAATTGACAGCATATCACACACATTCTAAAAAAAAATCACTTTCTGACAACTGTATGCATTTAATGATTGATTATGTACTTTGCTATTTGCTTTTAAGTTTAAATAAGGTGGGCTTTTCATGTTTTCACTTTTTCCTTGTTTTAGGGATACAGCCAATTTCTACCACATTGTACAATTTTGGTTAGAACGAGTGTGTCGAATGTTCAGCACTGCTAATTTAGTTTTTTTTTCTTCTAGTAATGTGCAACGCTTTTCATGAGAGTCACGTTGCAATAACTAATTAGACACTACGTGATTGATTAGTCTGAGAGGAAACACTACAGTTTCAGTTCATTAGGAAAATTATGTGAATTAAGTTTTTTTTTAGCAAACGTAATTTGTTTCTTGAGACTTACCCAGTGAAGAGGTCGTCGTTTTCAACCACTTTCTTCCAAAATACCTCCATGTCTGTCTGCTTTGTGTTTCAGTCTTTACACTGAGCCACTGTGGGAGCCAGGCGGCCACAACCACAAAAACAGGATCACAAAGTGTAAGAAGACGAAGGTGAAAGCAATATCAAATGGAAAACACAGAACCTTTCTATGATTCGTCTCTCAAGTCCAGATATGGGATGGGAATGATGGAGGCTGTGTACAATACACCGACACTGAATGTATGGATGGAGGGCAGGAGCTAGAGAGAGTATCCAAAATATGATGCATGCAGTCCTTGTGGAGTTCGCTTTGAATACAGAAGAACGCTTTGGCTGATGGTGGGTTTATATCGGTAGGAGATGGTGAGGATGAAGAATGGATGAAAATAAGAGTGTCCGTCCTGCTGGTGTCTACGTAGCTATTGATTCCTGCCTCAATCTATCTACTATCCATGTGCTATGAATGAAGAGAGAGATAGCGGTAGAGCTTCACAATCAAAGCTAAGCCTGCTAACTGACTGACTGCGCTGGCTGGCTAGCTGTGTGTTTCTTGCAAGGGTCCCAGTCAACGTTATGAGAAGCCGAACAAGACCCCGTAACGGTGACACACAAGCAAGGAGCGCTCGCTCCGTTCACGACGACGCTTTGCTTATTTATTGCTCTCGCCTATAGCCTCCAGCAAAGTACAATGGCAGAGCAGAGGCTGGCTGGGCAGGCTGGCTGGCTGGCTGGCTAGATGCTGGAGCTACTATCAATGGGGGCAGAGCAAAGAATGTATGCTTGATCTGACCCAAGATTCCTTCTTGCTACATTACAACCTCATACTAAGCAATTCAATATTTCCTACTTGCAAGCTCTATATCCATTTTTTCCCTTCTCCTCCTTATAAAAAAACAACAACAGAGTGGCGTTCACATGAGCTGTCCTGCCAACCTCGATCGGGACTATTATAAACTCGTGCTTACAACAGAGCTAAAATCAGCTCGCCAGAGCAGAGAGAGTATCCAAAGGCCTGCTAGGATTTGTGTGTGCTCGTGCATTGAGAAAGAGCATATTGTGTGTGTCTGTGCAGCACTAATATGTGTGTTTTGCACTACTCGCCCATCTATCCCGTAGGTGGGAGTGTATGGATTGTGTATATTTAGTGCCCGCCTACTGCCCATACACCTCCCGACACATCAACAAAGGGACCCGAAGGTCATTCCGGGCATCCCTAGCCCAACTAGGCTTAGGGGGGTTTTCACAGCCATCTTGCGCCCATTCATACGCCGGCCCACAATTGTTACACCTTAATCAGGTCATTCAATAGAGTGGTATAATTAGACTTGCAACCCCTTTCTCTCAACTCTTTTGAGTCAAAGCTTTTAAAATTTCTTATGCACTTTCTCTCCTTCTCTGCATACCCCTTCTCCCTCTCTCTTCTACTATCTCTCTTTCTCTCTTTCTCCCTCTCTCTCTCTCTCTCTCTTTCTCTCCCTCCTTATCTTTTCACTCATTTTTACCACGTTACTCTCACTTTTCCACTTCTCTTTCTTCCGATTTCAAAAAAATGCACAAAAATGGACCAGATTCGGCTCTGATTTGGTCTTATTTTCCCTTCTCTTCCTTCTTACTCAACTATAAGCCTTATTTCTGCATCATTTGCTAAGACTTAGAGAGGTTCACAGATGCGGCAGTAACACAGACGCTTCATTACCCGCGAACACTGCCCACTTTCTGACACCGACGAAGGACAAAGCCCGAGTGTGAAAAAGGTTTACTACAAAGAAGATCAGATGCATAATCACGATGAGGGGGGAAATAGAATAAAAACTGGGGGATGAGAGGCATTAGTGGCTACCGATCAGTAGTGAGGTATAGCGCGTAAATAGCTTGGGTTTGTATAGCCTGGGTTTGTGGTATTGAGAGTCTGAAAGGGGGAGATGGTGAATTAATATGGAGAATAGAATACAGTGAAAAGGGAGTATCAAAATTATATCATGAAACTGGAAATTATAAGGCCCCTTGAGGAAAGTACTTCACATAAAAATGAATCAGCAAATAGATGCTGAGTGGGTAGCTAGAAGGTGGATTGGCATGTAGAGAGGAGAGGAATGGAGAGGAGGAAAAGAGAGAGAGGTGGAAGAGAGAGGAGGAAGAGAGAGGAAAGAGAGGAAGAGAAATAAAAGAGAGAAAGGGAGAGCAAGAGTAGAGAGGAAGAAAGAGGGAAAGAGACAGGAAGAGCAAGAGAGAAGAAAAGAGAAAGAAACACTTAAACGTTAGCGCAACGACACAGAGAGATGAAAAGAGGGGTAGCAAGAGAGATGGAGAGCAAAATAGGGGGAGCATGGGAGAGAATATAGACAGAGAATGGGATGAAATAATTTTGAAGAGAGAAATGAGGAAGGGATAGAAGAAAAAAACCTTTGTGGAAGAAGCAAGGTCTAAAGCCAAGACAAGTGGACTGCACTATTAAATATGGCAAATAATACCCTGATACACAAGCAGTATTGGGACATGAGAAAGTAAAGCAGAGATAAGGACACAGATGAAAGCTCATCAACACAGCAACAACTCATCAGATATCCTCATTCTCTGACAGGCTTTCAACTCCTCTAACCATTCCTCCAGACAGCCAGGGGTGAACTAAGGACACCCTACAGCTCCATCATCACACAGGGCTTATCATCTCTGATTAATGTCGTTGATAAAACAAACACTTGAGAATCCCTGGGTGTCACAGAGGACGGACATGCATGGGGAATGGTGTAAAACCCCCAGCAACAGCATGTAACTGGGACTAATGGGTCCCCCAGCAAGCCAGGCCGGGCTAACTGGTTAATCCAATTAGGGATCTGTAATCCACCTTGCCAGGGTAGCACTGGATCAATAAGGGTGTGCTCATTGGTGGAAGAAAGCAGTCTGTAACTGTGTAGGGGTAGATCTATGCAACAGAGGATTATCTTTGAATAATTATCCCTCAAATGGTAGGTAATCTATGGGTAAATATAAGAGACAATTATCAGGCTTCCATGTGAGTAACATATTGTCCTATTTATGTACGGGTATAATTATATGAAAAGTAACTGAAAATAATCAACTAGTTTTTAATATGTTAATAATGAGAAGGGAATTATGTTATATGTGATAAGAAGACCTTGAAACAAATTGTGCTCTTTAAGTCTTATAATTTGTTTATTTTTGTATTTAACAGAAGTCAGAGAAATTGTAGGAAATGAAATTCAACAAAATTAGGACAGAACATTGCAGCAGGGCTTTTTGAATGATGAATTTAGAATGATGATGGCAGCTACAGACTCATTTTATCAAAATACATTTTAAATAGTGTTGTTTGTTAAGGAGGGGGACAGGGGCAGTTAACAATGCCACATAAGTCACTTAAGTGGTGGAAAAGTATATACGGTACTCAGAAAATGGGACAAAAGAGCTGGATGTGAATTATAGGAGAAATGGGTGGCAGAGGAGAAAAACAATATTGATCTGCTTGCTTGGCTTGTTTCAACCAACCAGGCCACTCAGCTATTTCACAACATCCACTATTACATAACCAAACATCAATTAATGGCACTAGACAACTCATCAGCTTTTCTTTTTCTCTGTTTGTCTCTATCGTCCCTCCTTCCCACTCTCTTCACCTTTCTCTTTTCCCCCTCCCTTTTTCTTTCTCTTTCTCCCACCTCCTCTCTTTCTTTCTCTCTGCCTCTCTGTTTCTATATGATTATCAGTATTTTAAAAGTCTAGGTCCTTTCTATTGACATTCTCCCCACCCCCTCTCTCCCTCCAGTTCATGTGCTATATGTTGACTATTGTTTTGTATTCATGTCATGCTTTTCTTACACCTATTTCTTGCCCCCTCTCCTTCCTCTTTCTCTCTATCTCTTACTGTCTCTATCATTGTGCTACATTGTCGATTGATATGTGTTCTTGTGGAGCTTTTTCTATTGCAATTTGTCTTCCCCTCCCTCTCCTTTCTCTCTCTCTCTCTCTTCTCTCTCTCTCTCTCTCTCTCTCTCTCCCTTTCTCTCTCCCACCCCCCCATTAGTGTGCTACACTGTGCTACACTCACCATTGATATGTATACTTGTGAAGCTACAGTATTCTAGTGCCCTTTGTTGTTTGGGACACTTCAATTCTTGCTCACTTTTCCTCTAGCCTTGTACCCAACAATAACAGGTTATGTAATCCATTTCCAGGCCAGAAGTAAGAGGGTTTCCTTCTTCATGTGACAAACAGTCTTGCTTTCCTCCACCCTGACCTCTTCTATGTAGCCCTTCTACGTAGCCCTCTCTGCTTTGTCCAAGAATTGCAAAACATTTGAAAGAAAGTCTTCTTTGTGGGTTTCTCCACCTTTTTTGTTAATTGTGAGTCAACGAAAATGCGGTTTCACTCACATGCATAGCTAAATCATCATTGACCAATCTAATTCATAGAACAGCATGTTGGACAATACACAGAATCTTTACTTAAAGGTACTATGTCCCATTTGCAGGCCAAAAAAATGAAAAGGTTAAATTCCAACGGCATTTGAAAGACAATATTGATTTACAACTTCCCTAAAAAAAGGGGGGCTTGAAAATGTCTTTAAGTGGGAAAATAACGACTATTAGTTGTCGAATCGACTTAGGAGCTATAGAGCCAGTAAGTAATTGTCTGATTTTTCAGACCATTGTACCGAATGAATTACAGTTTATGCTGCGCAAAGATTCAATCAGTTTGATTTTAGCCATTACAAGAAGTGGGTTATTGATGTAGACAAATGCTCATGTACCCTTTACAGCTCATTTTATGTATGTTATTACCAAAGATGAAGCCAGTCAGTCACTCAATAGTGTCTGACAGTGAAGTCTAGCAAGTAAACGGGTTTCTTGCATAATTTGAATATTAGGACAATGCTAACGTTTAAATTTCAGAGATAGGACATACATGACATATTCATAATTCCTGCAAAGTTCTACAGAATTTGATGTTGGCTGCAAAAGGGACAGAGTATCTTTAACCACTGCAAACCATTGTAATTCAATATTCAGATTGCTAAAATGGTATTTACATGATAAACATTGTAAAAATTACAATTTATTCAAACTGAAGTGCAATATTCTCTGGATTAGAGGTACATGAAGAAAAATACTCTTCAAAATCAACCCATTTTTTTTGTTTTTTGAATGAGTAATTGGAAGACAATTTGCCGGATAAAATCATGTACATTATGTATTGCCTGGAAAATACTTGGTAAAGGCTTCCATAATTATGTTCACAATTTATTTTAGTCTTTACCTACCCTCTTTTCTTCTAACATGATTTTTGTCTTAATGGAATCTGCCCGCATTGGAAGATCTTATGTGCTTATGTAATCTGCAAGTAGTTTAAGATTACTAACATGCCTCTATGGCTCTAGGCTCTATGTGATGGTAAGATAATAATGACTTTGTTTGCTCAGAGGAAGAAGGTCGTTATTAAAGTAATATCATGTAACATAGGGTAAACAACCTTCTTGCTCTTAACAGACGAGTGTATGCTGTAAGAAAATAATATGTGGGGATAATGCTCATTCTTGTATCTTTGATTTATCTTTGGTGTAAGAAATTTGTAATGTTGATCAATGTGGCAGGTCGATCAATTAAGCATTGATTATCAAACAGCGATCCGATGAAGCCCACCATTACATGATGTCGCAAAGAAACATTCAAACATATTTCTGTAGATCCTTTGGATTTCATTCAACATTATAAATAATAATGAATAATAACGATAGATCTGGATATTACATGAACTGTTCAATGAGATGCACCATAAAGTGCCATTGGATAAAACCCCAATATAGGACAAACAGAAGCAATTTCAGTCCAAACATAATAGACAAAAAATTAATACATGTACAAAACATTGCATTAGTTTGTGTACTGTCTACTCTAGAACGACTCTTAATCAAAACTCACACACTCTCCATTTCACACCTATGCACTCCTGTTTTATGTTTACCATGTTTTGTTAATTTCTAAGCTCACTCACGCTATTGTGAATGGAGGCTATTATTATTAATTTTCTCAGCCGCTTTGGGGCACAGTTTGTGCCAAGTGACCGGAAAACCCAGCTCTTGGCTAGTAGTAGTAGAAGTGGCCCTGGGAACTGTCATAACCTGATGACTACAAAGCTTTCTGAGAAAGGCATCTATATACAAGGCTCAGCTAGATGAGCCCTTTTGTCTTTCCAAGAATCCAAGAGGGAAGTGTCTTCTTGACCATGTTATTCCTGTCCATGAAGATATTGTCTGCTGAGAGCCAGAAGGGCACTAATTCCTATCCTTTAAAACATGGTTAAAATCTTTCTGAATCTCTACATACAACATGAACAATGATGGAAATAGAGAAGATTGATAGACGAATCCAAACATCCTTTACATCATATTTCTTGGATCTTTGATCTGACCTTTTACTACACAGGAATAAGAAATAGAAGAACAGTATACCTCCTTGAAAAAACCCACAATAGGCCCGTCTTCATCAGCTCGAGATTGTAAAATAACCCGCTATTTTAACTATCCCGATCGCAAATTATCCAGCTAATTTGCATCTTCATCAGCACGCAGTTGCAATTAGTGGGATATTTAGTCGAGATAGTCATCCCAAGATATGTTGGGCTAGTTTGCAAACTATCCTGCTATTTGGCAAAATATACCGCTAATTGTCAGGTGCGTCTTCACCAGCCCGAAGACTCGCACTATGCGCGAACGCTTAGCAAAATATCTGAAGCTAATTTCTCAAGCTCGAGATTCATGAATCTCGAGCTGATGAAGACATGATTTGTAACTTCGGGCTTATTTCCCAAATCCGAAACAGCGGGCTATTTGGCAATCTCGAGCTGATGAAGACACACCTAATGGTTTTACAAGGAAGGAAATTGCAACCTGAAGAGTATTTCCTAATCTTCAAGGATATATAAGGTTGATCCATTATCAAATGCTATCTTCACCAGCAGTATCATATATGCAGTGGTTTTGATAACCAACCGTTTGTGGTTACGACCATTATTTATACAAAAGACCAGTCAGGAAGTCATGGTGAAATCTTACAGAAGTATCGAATATTTGTGGTGATGCTATGTCGTTTTATCAAGTCTTTTCATCAAGTCTTTATTTTTCTCAAGAGATTGTGAATACATTCAGACCAGGTCCATGGTCTCCTTTGTGCCAAACAAGCCAATGATGTACAGACTGAAGTGTGTTGTATAGATGGGTGATTCTTGTGAATTGTGTCCTAAAGAACATTAGGCTTTCATTGATTTATTTATTCACAACCATTAGTTAATGGTCATCAGAGATTTTTTCCACTTTGTGATGTAATAAATGGATACAAGACCTATGTCTTACGGGGCCATGCAGCCTAACTTCACAAGGAAGATCAAAACTTTAAAAAACATGTATTTGTAGAAATCTGTTGGCCGTGCAACCGTTCATGCCCTTCTGTCAGGCACACAACAACGATATCTTACACCACTTTGGCCTTCTTCATGAATTAAAGAAGGAGCTGAAAAACAATGACAAGGTTATGGCATTCTGGGAATCGCTGATTGAAAACAGTGACCTGTCTCGGCCGAGGCACTAATGGGACCAAGAATCGGCGGGAGGTAGCTTGTTACCACCGCCAGGCTGAAAGATGCAGGGCCAAGAAACCCCATGCTCCTCCAACTATTTCTACCCTTCTCCACTGATGAAACTTGTTCAACTAACCAGTATTTGTCCTTCCATTATTCTACTATCTAGTCAGGAGAGGGGAAAAAAGAAGAATCATCATACAAAAAATACCATATTTTTTCCATTAAGTTTAGAAAGATAATGGAAAAAAGTCAAATCAGAAAGCAAAGGGGCATTTCATCTAGATACCTGTAGTCTAATAATGTTTATCTTATTTCTCCCATAAACTTTAACCTAGCCAGAATAAAACAACAGCTTTTAGATCTACAACTTACTATTGCAAAGCTCCCTATGACTATACTTTCAAATATGATGAATACTTCGATATTGAGGTGGATATCTTCAAGCACAAAATATTTTCTTGTGGAGTCCTTTCAGGCTCTCTCGCTGCATTCAAGGATTAATTGCAATCTTTTCTAGACACAAATGCAACAAACCAATTTGGGCAGTATTTTTTCATGATTGGTCAATATGGAGGCAACAAGGTTATCATTTTCTTTAATTTAAATGAGAAAATGACTTAATATTTTTTGTTTCATATTGAATACAACCTAACAGATTGCACTTTTGGTAATAAGAATTAAAACCTGTACACTGACCATTTGCAGGCACGTGGCAACGAAGTAGAAGGCTTGACCATTGGAGAGGTCAACCGGCCCAAAATGGCTGAAAGATTTTAATGAGTTTGACCTCATCTACAATCAAATTTCCCTCATCTACCCCATAATTTTGATTGTGATGACAAATGAAAGAGGTCTCATAGCGTATTATAGTTCTCCCTTTAATTTAAGAGAGGGGAGAGTGAGTGAGAAAGAGAGAGAGAGAGAGAGAGACTGTCTATGATATTTATATCTAAAAGGTCAATGATTTCTGCATTTTTGTTGAATATCTTTTTTAATGATTCTCTGTGGAGTCATATGGCATATGCAGCCACTAGAGAAACAAAAACAGTGGTCATAAAATGAAATAAAAAGAAACAGTAAGCAAAAAAACACACTAAAACTGTAATGGGCAATTATTGGCCTTCTCCTTTGGTTTGAAATAAAATCTTGTTTGAGGACAAATTGATTAGGCTTCCTATAATACTGGGTAGTTCTAAATAATACCTTTAAATAAAATTGGCCACTGAACACTGGTACTGTGGTAGTGATCATCAAATTTGGTTTAAGGTGGAGTGATTTATGAAGTTACTTTGTGTACATAATTATTTATTATATTTTATAATATATACCTACTTGCTTGTAAGAGAAGTACCTTATAAAATGTTAATCATATCCCTTGTAAAAAAATGTAAGGTAACAAAATCAAGAGGTTTGTTACCAACACACCTCTTCTCTCAAATCTGGCAGGTACTCTACCCCTAGTATCACGCACACATCATCTTGTAATTGAAAAAAAAGACAGGATGATTTATTGAAATGTGATAGCTGAAATCAAATAGATTTTAATGAAGAGGGAAGATAGTTTTCAATTCAATCATTTGAACACCTCAGACTTCTCCAAATCATCACCTTTCTAATTAATGATACACATCTCCAAACGTGACAATGATGGCAACAAGAGAGTAACAAAGAACCCACGTTCAGGTGAACTAGGTGTGTTCGATAACTACATCATCAATCTATTGATTTTATCTCCTTGATCAGATTGAACATAGAAGATTAGAAAAGACCTTGGCATATTCTTCACACCTCTTGTATCATTATGAGAATGATGTATGATGCGCCCATCACATCAAAGGATTCTGGAATCAAGACCTGCACAGGTGTGTTCGAGAACTACATCATCCATCTATTGATTTTTATCTCCTTGATCAGACTGAACATAGAAGATTAGAAAAGACCTTGGCATATTCTTCACACCTCTTGTATCATTATGACAATGATGTATGATGCGCCCATCACATCAAAGGATTCTGGAATCAAGACCTGCACAGGTGTGTTCGATAACTACATCATCCATCTATTGATTTTTATCTCCTTGATCAGACTGAACATAGAAGATTAGAAAAGCCTTGGTGTATTCTTCACACCTCTTGTATCATTATGAGAATGATGTATGATGCGCCCACCACATCAAAGGATTCTGGAATCAAGATCTGCACAGGTGTCTTTAAACCCTGCAGGTGGGCAACAACAAAATATCTAGACAGTTGGTTAATTTCTACAGTCCTAAACTTGGCACTCTATACCGTTAGATATGAAAGCCCCCTCACTTGTTATCAAAGCTTTCCTGTACTTCGATTAAGAGAAGATTCAATTTTTTTTTTTTTACTGAACTCCTGACTTAATGTAGGTTCTACTGAACAGTAATGTCTTGTCCTATTTGTAGGCCTAAATATTCTTCATTTATCTCACACGTTTTCTTTTTGATTCCTTTTTTTTTAATGACATTTTTGTAAAGAAATATTTTTAACTAAATCTAGGAGCTAGCCATTAGCATTTGGCTTTTGATAGCTCCTTCACTTTAAATTCAATTTATTTTCACTTTCACATAGAAATATGATTATGTGTTTCTATTTATTTAATTGTATTTAAATTTGTATTTATTGATTTTTTGTTTATTTCATGAGTGGAATAAACTTGAACTAAAATTGGAATATGAACAACTTTATGCTCAGGAAGATAGATTAATGATGGAGCAAAACGGATTGAGCTTTAGAGAGAAAGAGAGGGGGGAAGTATGAGAGAGAGAAAGAAAGAGATGGAGAGAGAAAGGGAGTAAGACTGTAATGTGATTGTAGGGGAGGAGGAGCACCTAACAGTCAATATACAGTGTCAAGATTGCCCTCTCCCACCCACCATCCTCCCAATGTTTAGTCAGGGAAGCTTGGGTTACATTCTCGTCTCCATGGTTACACGGAGGCAGATCTGAAACAGGAGCTCCACGAGCAAACACCCCACAGTTGGTACAGCAGTAACTTCTCCCCGCCAAGAGTGATCAAAATCAACTCCCTGTAAAAACTCCCTTTCACGCCACAGTTTACATTTGGGCTACCACAGATTTTCTTCTCTGCCGCCGTCACCCGATGTATGTACATCGCCCCCCAAAGAAAAGTGCAGGAATCCGATGTTGAATTTATTAATCACCCAAATAAATGATTGAATTTCAGCCTCTCAAAGAGATTTGTAGGTAAATATGGTGTCAGGGCATAGGGAACTATTGATACAATACAAAAAAGAGAGAAAAGAGAGGATTACCACCAGGCTATTATGGCTATTGACTCCTGCGCAATCATAAATCAGTCAGCTCAATGCCGAAAAGGAAATAAATTTACCCGTCTGACGCACCTGTATTCTAAGTAGCACTATTTGGACGCTGGGAATAAAGAATGGCAAAGAATTGGATCAGAGAGGTATATAATCTTATTAAGATCTTATCACTGTAAATCATTCCCACCTGTAAAGAGCTCTACCTTCAACTGAATACCACAGGAGTCAAAAGGAAAGAGAATAAGAAAGAAAAGAACCTTTTTTTTTTACCCAAGTTGCCGCCATTAATAGCATCATATATCAAACCCTTTTCATGGCAGGCTGACAGGTTCTGCCAAGCACAAAAACTGCTTTATGATTATTCCCAAGGAATAATAGCAAAAAGTCTGTGACATTTCGGTTAAAATGACATATTAGCGAGTGCGCTGAGGTAACCCGGTGGCCCTCCCGTAAAGGGGGGCACCTGTACTTCTATTAAAGGAGGCCCTCGCTCTGTGAACTTTGTTCCTCCCGCCTATTCAGCGGCAGCCAGGTGAGACCGATACACTTCCAATCAACTAAATACCTCTCATTTTCTGTGTGACTAGTGCCGAAGAAAAAGCAGAGCTACATCAAACAAATATTTGGATTTGAATGCGCGATTGTCCGCCCAGCCGGAGACTGAGCTGGTTTCGTGACTGGTCGGGTTGTAAGAGAGAGCCGCACCGAACAATGGGGGTGTGAAGGATACTTGTTGTCTGAATGCGGGCTGCACATGACCTAGAGAGGTGCTATGTAAGGGACACCTCCTTGTGTGACCATGGGTGCTATAGTATTTAGCTAGACCTACATCACTTAAGATCAGATAGCTCTGCAAACTCTGCATCCACATCAAGAAGCATTTCTAATCAAATTTTCATAGATACAAAAGCTTAGATTTCTAATCTGTTAAGTATTTGTAACATATTTTCTTACAATTGTAGACATTCATTTTTAGGTGCCTTTATTTCAATTAACAGTGCTATCAACTATGGTGGAACCAACTTACAAGTTGTTATGGTTGGTCCAAAGATTAACTTTGTACAGAGAAACACTAATTGTAATATTATTATTATTATTATGACAGATAATGATGATACATCAACGATTGCACTAGACTTGTGGTGATCTGAAACGACCAACGCGTATCCCTGGGTGTCAGAATTAGCAGCTGTCTCACAATGCTTTGTGCTGGTGTGCATGCGCTTTGTTCTAGTTATTATGAGGAGGGAGCAGTCAACCGGTAAATATTCTCCCCTCCCATACACACACGGCCTTATACAGAACATCGTTCTCCCTCTCCTTTTATCCCTCTCACACTCATTTATTTTTCCTTGCCTCTTTCACTTGATTTCTCTCTTTATAAAGCCTTCTAAAGAGGAGTACACTAAATTCCATAATAACCGATTGAACTCTTGATAATAACATTTCCTTCTTTTAATATCTTTTTAGGTATAATTATACCTCTTATAATATATCAAAACAAATGACTATTACCTCATCAAAAATAAATTATCCGTAAAACTAAATTACAATTAAAACATAATTCTCCTCTTTTCTAGTATTTTCCAGTTTCCACTCTTTTACCATTATCTTATATCTTTATAAGCAAATTGTCCTTCTCTCCTTCCTCTTACTACACTCATATACACTCGTAGTAACTGAAGCCACGGAAAATGAAAATAACGCAGAAGGTGAAAGAGGACAGAAAGGACGCTCCAATTGGCTCATATCCTACGCATGAATGGCACAGCAGTAAGAACTTAGAGAACCTTCAACACGCCTTTCTTTCTCTCTCCCTCTCTCTCTCCGTCTATGTCTATCTCTCTCTCTGTCTCTCCGTCTATCTCTTTCTCTCTCTATCTGTATCTCTCATGTGGTGGTAAGCAACCGAAGGCCATTGTTACGGCAAACCCACGATCGACTGTCAAAGCAAGCCCCGGATCGTCCATTCACAGAAACGCCACGCTCTGATATCAACGAGGTGTTAATCAAAACCCAAGGAGGTGACACTCGTCCAAAGCCCAACGATATGTTTGCTTGTACCCTCCAAGGCCAGACCCTGTCTGTGTTATTAATTTCCATTGATAAGAATATGGAGGGTAAAAGAATAGTACAACCGCAAGAGTTATGAAAACATGTAGTGTTTCATCCATATCAACATCTATTGTAGCGAAAGATATCTCTTTTTACAGTTGCCCTTGAAGAGTTTTGTTTCATTTCAAGTAATACAAATGTAGATAATAGATGAATATGACACAATTGGACTGTGGTGTGTCTTTCAATGACAAAACAAATGGTTTATATGTTTTGTGGAAAATAAAGACTATACAGTATACAAATAGATCTTAGTTGCATTTCGTGACAGTCATCATCATACGGAGCTATCAAAACAGAAGATACACTATGACAATAGAAATATATTTCTTCTTCCCAAGACTTTTATTATCATTGTACAATGGTACAGAGTTTGCAACTTTATATGACTCCTGATTTGATGATAGAGGAATTTTAGGTGTTTTAGAGATATTTAGGAAATTCATTTTTTCTCCAAAAAAGCTTGTTTTCTTGGAGATTCTTCATCATTTACATTATTACTATTTGAAATCCTGAATACACACACTCAGACAGCAAGCATAATTTTTTTAAAATTTGGTTCACGAATACTCTATGACAACAGAGATACACTGGAAAAGCATGATTGTATCCATTTCTATTGCAGTTCAATTCCTCTGCGAGCAGGAAACATGAATTGATCAAGCGTATTCTATTTCATAATGTTTGTTCATTCGATACCCACAAAAGATTAGTCATGGAATAACAGACTCCTCCTCAGCTAAAAACAGCTCTTTGGAGGGCTTCAAACTTTGGTAATTGTAACAGCAGTTAGACAAATGGAATACTTTACAGGGTGCAGTGAGGAAATACACAGGAGCAGAGGGCAGTGCGGCCCGGGAAGTGCCACAACAGCTCCGGAATCTTTTTAAAAACATCTATGAGAAAGATATGAGAATATATCTACTTGCTCTAATAAGAACTCTCATTTTTTTGTACAGAAAATAGAAAAAGATGTGGAGAAGTACTTTTTCCACAGAAGATTGTAGGGATATAGCGAAACAGAAGAAGAAAATAAATGATATAAAGAGAGAAAGCAAGGAAGATTGATAGAAAAATGAGAAACTAAGAACAAAGTTAAGAGGACTGAAAAAAAAAAGGAAGATGAGATGGAGGAGAAAAAAAATTAAAATGAAGAGAAGATAACATATGCAAAAGATGGGAGTATAGCCTCCACAGATAAATACACCAAATACACATGAAGAAATTAGATACACATGAATGTTCACTTTATTTCAGAGCACATTCAAAGGACAGGGTCATGGGCAAAGGTTCTGTTGTTTTTTAAATATTGAATCTTTCCTTGCATTTCTTGGAACCAAAACAATATGTGATAGACGACCACCTTTGACATCTACATTAAAGAGAAATGCCAATGCACTCGGAGGACCTCAACATGTTTTACTGCAATGGGGGATATGGGAGATCTAAGGAAGATGGAACAACGGGTAATTAATCATTAGAACAAGAGGTACAGATGTGTCCCGTGAGAACAGTCCTTGACTCAGGTCTGCTGAACTTATTTTATTGTGAGTTACATGGGAATGTTAAATGCTAAAGTTGTCATAAAATAATAGGCTGACGTTGAAAGGATTTTGGATGGAACATATTACCGTTTTTTCCAAAGGAAATTTTAATATCTCAAGGTCACTTTAAACTCCCTGTATCACTATTTCTTGAAAAAAATATTATAAATTAACTTTTAAGATATTAATCTATAGCTTAAACTGTATTTTCTCCTTGAAATATCTTTGACAGGAATAATCTTTATTATGATGCACAATAGGATGTCACTGCATTCATTTTGACTTAAATACATATTCTCCCCCACCCTCCCAAGCTGTACACTTGTTAACTACTGAGTTTTGGAAGTAAATAGCTGGAAATGAATTGAATGAAATGAAATAACACAATACTGTGCCCCTCTAACCCACTGTCTCCACTCCCCCTGTCTAACCCCCCCCCCTCTCGATCCCATCTTTATAATCTCCATCACCCTTTAGCCCCACTACCTTCCTCCTACTGTCTTCCTCTCTCCTTATGCATCATAACCTGTCTTGGCTGAGCTCAGTCTGAGCAGGCAAGCTTTGCTTGGTGCTGTCAGCAGTCAAATTGTCCCAATTTCCTGTCACAGACTCGAGCTGATTGGGCTATATAAACTGTTTCATCTTGACGCAAGACACGGATAAACCCTTCCCTCGCCAAGTCCTGTCCACCCCCATGCCAAATACCATTTGGAAGTCACAGAAAGATAATGCCCCTTGACTTGATTCTTACTGCAGAAAGTTGTGTTGACAGGCAGAGGCGTAGCTAGGAGCATGTGCCCACATCAATTGACCAACAAAAAATAGAAGTAAAGATAGAGAGAAAGGGCAAGGGGGAAGCAGAAAAGTAAAAAGAAGATGATAGAACCACCTCCCACTGTCATGGTACTTGATGGCCTTCTTCTCTTGCATTCTATCCAACCGGTAAGATCGGTACCTCCTACCCTGTTAGCTATGATACTATTAAATGCCCCCTGACTGGCTGGACCCCTCCTACCCCACTGTTGACCGGTATCAGCTGACTGAGAGAAAGAGAGAGAGAGAGAGAGAAAGAGAGAGAGAGAGAGAGAGAGAAAGAGAGAAAGAAAGAAAGAAAGGGAGAGAGAGGAGGGAAAGAGAGAGAGAGGGGGGAGAGGGGAAGAGAGAGAGAGAGAGGGGGGGGGTAGTGGGATATTTTAAGTAATCCAAGGTAAATGTATAAGTACAATTTCATGACTATATTGCAAGAATCGATTCTGTAACTGCCCCTCAAATTCCAGTTGTCACGAGAACTGGCCTACAAGACACAACCAGACCGTAGCATTTATCAATTTCATATTGCCGACGAAGCGCTGACAAACTACCGATGCTTTCACACATTCTTGCGGTGATGCTAAAATCTTTTGTTACACACCAATCAGTGGAATTAAACACCCCACAAAAATGTAAAGAGGCGAAAAGGATAAGAACAAATGAAGGAAAAAAAGAAATATGGGAGCATCCACGGGATGAAAGTAGATATTACCGAGCTCTCGGGAGACTCGTGTAAGTCGTAAAGTGCGCAGTAGCACTTTTCCAACTTCACCGCTATGACCGAACCTCACAAATCACATCATAGAAGCGTCCATTCTCACCATCTCTTCACTCCTGGGCCGATTTCATCATCTTTATCTCTCTGTTTTTTAATTTTTCTCATACTTTTTCTCCCTCCTCTCTCTCTCTCTCTCTGCTGTCTATCCCCTCCCCTTCTCTCTCTCTCTCTCTCTCTCTCTCCATTTCTTTTTCTATCACATCTATCTTTGTACCCTGTTCGCTTTTTTTATTGAGCCTCTTGCCTCTTTCCATCATATCTTGTTCCTAATGCCTCTTTGAACAGTCATTGTCATTCTCATTTTGTATCATCCTTTTCTTGAAATTATACATTCATCTGTTCTTTCTCTTTCTCTTAGTCATGTTTTTCTCAATCTACCTCCTCACTCACTCATTTTAACTCCTCAGTACTTCTCTAAGCTCCTTACTAGTTTTATTCTCCTCTAATGTATTTCCGTCTCACCCCCCCCCCCCACCTCTCCTATGTATTTTTTTTTATCTCTTATGTATTAACATAAAAACCTCCTTTTATGTGTAATAGCATTTTCCTTTCTCTCTGGATTTGGTCCTCTTTTTGGTAGAAGTTCGCATCTCTATCTTTCAATACCATTTCATCTGCCACTAACCTCATCTCTGGTACAAAATGCCTTCAGAAAAACAATCACTATTATTTATGGGTCTTGCATGACCTCTGACCCTTTCATTTTCATTTACAACATATTCACAATATTTCAACATTTGATCTTTGACCTCCAAGAGCCCTTTGTATTTTTGTTAACAGGAGACCAGATGAATGATGGGTAAAAGAATATTTTACAGGCATTGATCCAAGAAAAGCTCCACCTGTTTTCTCATCAATCTTCCAAACGAGGATAGTATTGCCATGGCAACAGAATAAAGCTGACTTTACAAAACCAAATATCACTCTAAATCTTAGCACTCCTTGATCCTTAACAAGTACATATTTATAATCACATGGTCCATTAATGCATTTAATATTCATTTCATTTTTCATTTACTCTCTAATGTATGCATGATTGTTTAAAGCTATTCACAAAAGATACTATTGCTGAATTGCTTTACGGATTTACTATCTTCCAGAAATAATCTTTTTTGAATATCTTTCGCATGAGGATAGAAAGTAAAAAAGAAATATTCTACAGAAAAGAGACGGCTGAAATTTTCTCCATCATTCACGTTAAAATCTGGACAGTATTCACGAACATCAATCAAAGCTAAGGTTTGTTCATGTTCCTGTCCATTACCATTCTCTTTCTAAAACATTAGCTCATCTGTTGCAAGGGATTTGATTTTGAGGGGGGCATTTGCACTGAAATTTGTGTAAAATTGTATTTAATAATCTGCTGAGAGTCATAATAGCATTATCTCCTTTAATTTCATGTAATATTTTAGCTCCTTTCTGGCTGTCAGCCAACAAAATACATCTTCCCAAGAAGGAATATTTGTAGTAAAACTGCATGGCTTACATGGTCCTATAAAATTTCTTTTCCCACTGCGTACATGTAATTTCCATTTTTATAAAAAATAAAATCTTTGATATGTAACCTGAAGAGGGAAGAGCAGCTACTTTTACAGTTTTCTGCTGGTAGATCAAACAGGCTTGCCAATTAGCAATGGTCAAGAGAAGAAACCAGAGAAGACAAAACTACCATTACTTTTCATACTTTCATTAAATACTACATGTATTATTATATTATATGATAGTCATCAAAGAGTTTATGAATTTGGATTAGATGTAAGACAATACATTAAAAGAAGTTGTAATGAAAGCGATTAGCACTTGGTCCAGGAAAACTTAATTTTCTCATTTTCAATGAATATAATGGGAATTCTATTTTCACCACTGTTCAAATAATCATAAGATGACAAACATCATCTAAGTAGATGAGTAATTTGAAAGGAATTCCATGCCATTCTTCCCTTCCATCCAATCTTTCCCATCAAATTTTTCCCCCCAAAATCCAGCATTTAGTTTATAAGTTAAATAGTACCTTTAAAAGTACTGAGAACACCCCCCTGAAATAATCCATCTACCCCCTTGAATTATGAAGTCACACTTTTCCCCTAATGACCACTCTCATTAAAGCCCCTCCGCCATTAATCTGTTAAAATGGTACTTTCCAAACCTAAATCCCTACCCTGCCTCCATTTGTCTTGCCCTGGGAGAATAAAGGCTCTCTCACAATACAAAATTTGCTTTCCAAATTTCATATCTGAAAGGAATTTGACAGGTGATTTGTAATTACCTAATGTACATCATACACTGGTTTACATAAAAGATCGGAGACGTAACACGCACTATATATCCCCAAAGGGTGTCATATCGTAATTAGGATTTGTACTTTCGGTTGTAACCAGTCCAACAGATTTTTTATTTACTTTTCATATTTTCCAAATCATGAAAAGTGGATGTTGGTAAATTGCCCCTCCTTTACATCACACCAAGTTTTTGAAGATCAAAGAGAAAAGTAACTTTGTCCTGAAAATTTCAATAGGAAATACAATGAACAGAAGAGAGTATTATCTCCCGACAACCATAAATGTACTAAATCAAAATCTTTTTCATCCAGCTAAGCCTTTATAGCTCTCAAGCAGACAATTTTAATACACAGTGAATTTTCATGAACAGGAGCAAAGATACCGATTTTTTTATATTTCTCTCTCTCCCCATCTTGCATGAATGAATGAGCATCAGCATGTATTAAGTGATGGCACTCTCTCACCAATTACCCCCACGCCAGCCCGCTAATGAGCGCACACCACCTTCACAGCGCTTCCACACACCTCCGAGGGTGGCACCGGTGGCGCTCTCCCCATCACCCTCTTTACATCACCGTGGAAACCATCATCAACACAGTGGAGGATGCAAGAGGTGGGATGGAGCACACCATGACCACCTTTTGGTGCTTTTAAGAGTTTTCATATATGGTGGGGATGAAAAGTCAAGACTGTCTATGAAAATGTTCTGTTGGAAATATGCAGGGTGAAATCTGACGCTATGGTTTATTGACAATATTTTTAAACAGTACTTCAAGCAATCAGATTCATACTTACTACAGTTTTGTTTACAGCAAAAAAGTATTTAAAGTAACTTGAATCCAATCATACAACCTGTCTTCAATTCTGTAACACATTAAAGTTACTCTCTATCATTTCCCAATTTCATGCCTATTCCTTTGCTGCTGAACATTTGTGTACCCTGGGTATCTGTAAACCTTGAAAATATTTCTTCTTATCAAAAGCACCCATCAAAAGAAAACCAATAAGAACAGGAGGCAGCTAGAAATTTCCTCTTTCCTGTTACCCGTCAAGAAATGTTTGCAATGAGTTATAAAACATTTACAGAAAGCTTAATAATTGGCTGCAAAGCGGTCAGCGGGCGGGCGGTTAGATAACGCACAGCCTTGAAACAGACATGCAAGCATGCACCTGAAATAAAACAGGATCGCCCTCCAAGCGTTAGCTCCCGGATCAGTCTTGCGATGGCAGAGAACTCAAAAGGCAAATGAAACAGAAAAAGAGAAATGATCTAGAGTTTGAGAGCAAACAAACACAGAGAGAATTAATTAAGTGATGGAGAATAATTTGTGCTCTTGCGATCATTATCTATTCGGTGGTGAACAATGGTGATTATTAAATCATTGGGAAAGTGAACGGTACTGCATGCGCTCCCCATGTGGTAGAGTGTGAAAGATGTAATTACATATTGGAAGTTCTTAACCCTCTGGTGACTACAAACCCAAAATGCTGTTGGTTTTATGCAAGGTGTTTGTGTGCATGGCACTAACAGGGTTCAAGCTGCTAATATCAGGCACAACACCTCCGTTAGTGAGGTGGCATTAATTATCTTACCCTAAATCAATCTATTGATTTAACTACTCCTTTTTCATTTCAAGTGCAACTAGGCGTTACTCTTTGGGTGGTTTCACACCACACCAATTTCAAGAAAATGAAGTGGAAATCAAATGCATCCCTTTTAACTACTGCATAATCGAACTCCAAACTACTTTCATTATCATTTAAAGAAGATTAACAATTTTAGGTTAAAATAACCAAATCTACTGTGTATGCCTCCACAAAAAAACATATGAATACACGCAGTCTGAAAATTAGGTGTTATTTTCAAAATCTTAAACTGAACAACTACATACTTCCCTTAATTAAAATTCTATTCAATCTCAGACGAAACAAAACCACAAAACCAAAATCTTGCATTCTTGTTGAAAATGATACTACTGAGAACAGTAATATTGCACTGGTATTTCAAAACATTTTTTCTTTAAATAAAATACCACTCACTCCCTTACAAAGGACTTAAAAGGGGGTGACTTTGGAATAGGAGACCTTGAAATTTAATGGCTTAGACTTGGGAATTACAGCTACCAAAAAAATGTTTCCAAACAATAGGCCACTTGTTATTAAACTTTCAAATGAATTATTCTCCCTCTAATAATATTTTGCCTAGTTTTGAATAATGCAAATAATTGGATAATCCTTCATTGTGGGTTGCATTTTTTTCAATTACATTTTGGATTCTTTTCTTTCCCTAGGTTGTTGTGCACAAAGGGTAAACATTTCAATATGGCAATATTTTTGTTTACTATTTTTAAACATGACATTTCAATGTAACACCTCTTCCTTTTTCTTCTGTTTCTTCTGCAGCATTCACACAACTGCAACATAGAAACAACAACGGCATGCCTTGTTTGTAAAAATGCAGAGGAGAAAAATGTAAGCCTTTCATGATGTATTCCTAATTATCTGCCACCCACTCACAACTGATGAAAATTAAACACTTTATATCCACAATTTCTTCTCATCTCTGTCATTATTATCTGCCTATTGGTCTGTATGTTTGTACGTCCATCTGTCTGTCACTCTTTCTTTCTGTATCTTTATTTTTCACAACCTCCTTCCCCCATTCTCACTTCTTTCTTCATTTTTCCACCCTCCATTAGCCAAAAGCCAAAGGCTGGACAGAAATGACCCACAAAAAAAAAATGAGGGGTGGTGCGGAAGCAAAATTTCTAGAAATAATATACGAGGCTTGGGGTCAAGGGTCAAGAACATAGCTTGGAGATACACTGTAGTAGGTGAGAGTGAACTTTGTTAGAAAGGTGGGTCTGTCATTAAACTCTCTGTTGTTATAACAAGCATTTCACTAGGGAGAGAAAAAACTCTTTTCCAAGTTCAATCTCTCAAAGTACTAAACAGAGTGACTACTGTATGAATTGCTAGCAGCAACAAGTTGAAAGGTTTCTTGCTGAGATTAGAGAGGATTTTGCTAGGTTGTTGTTCCTTTTTTTCGCCTTAAAATTTCATAATGTGAACTCTGGGGACGCTACTCATTCTTACATTGAAATCTCTAGGAGATACACAGGAAAATGATATTAGTATTTGAAGTATGACTAGAACAGAATAACAAACATTTTTTCAAATGTTTTGTGTTGTATTGCAAATAAAATGTAAGATCGGGCCCCACACATCGCCATGAACCGCAACAATACAGATCAAAATATTTTTTAAAGGTTTTCAGAGAGCTTGGTTATTTGATATACTTATTTCTGATTATATGCAACTTGGGAGACAGTTCTGATCATGTCCTTAGAATTCAGCTGCTAAATGGAGGAACTAAAATTAAGTTAATTTTTGAAAACAATCCTAAGGAAGAGAGAGAGAGAGAAAGAGAGAAATGTATCACTTTGCAATGTTGAAGCTTGATCCTTTTCTGAATCTTATACAGCTTTTTTTCAAGAAAATACTAATTATAAATTAATGATATTATCTCAATAATTATCTCCACAAAAGAAACCTGTTATCAATAATCTATCCCTTTCTTCCTGAGAAGAAAAACAAATAACCAAAGTTCAAAAACCTCCTTTGGAGTTCATCCCATCAAGTTAATCAAAATCCCCACTATCAGACTGTCCAAAGAGTCTAAGCACTGACCCCTACACCCTGAGGACACAGGTCAAGGGTCATGGGAGACTCATGGGAGTCTGCGGCATACCTTGGGTAATGTGAAGGGCAGGGGTATGAAGGGCAACCCAAGTCCATGAACAATGCTGCCACTTCAAGACCCCAAGAAAATGGAGAAAGAGAAGCAGAAGAGAAGAGCTAGAGGGAGATCTAGGAGAGAAACATTATTGCTAGAGTAAATCATGTCTGGAAGAGGCAGACCTCCCACAGATTTGTTACTTGAGAAATCTTTCCTGTTTAATCATGTTCTGCTGGCTGCCCCCCGCATCAAGCAAAAGTGGGATCGTAAAAGTATAGACATGGAAAGTTTACAAACTACCCAACAAAAGTACCCACAATGCTCAGAAAAAAAAATCATGATTATCGCCACAATGTATATGGAAATATTCACAATAAACACGTTTTGCTAGCTACATTGTTCTTTAATAACATCCCCCTTGAAGTTCAAAGGCAAATTTCCTGGGAATTAATACAATGAACATTATTCGAAGAAAGAAAATATAAACAGATGTTTATGGTAATGATATAAATCAAGTGTCAATCAGAATTTTTTATGATATGCCATCGCTTAGATGAGGATGTGTTTTTCTTGTTTGAATAAACAAAAGGAGCTTTTGTTGAAGAGCAGTAGTAAACTAGAGGTAGTAAACTAGAGGTAACAAAAACTTGTGACAGTGCTCTGATCTTGCAGGAGGCCCCTATGGCAATGCACTGCTTGGTTGTTTGGGATCATATTTAAGTAACATTGACCTGTTCCAGAGAAATGCTGAAAATCAACACCATACCAAACTATGCCAAGTTTGGACCCAGGGGAGAACAGAGGCCAAGATGCAAAAGAGAAAAATGGTCCAATCGAACTTGCCCCCTCCTCCTTATTCCATCGTTTGTATTCCATTGTGCTAAATATAACTTACTCCCTTATTGCTGTACTTTGATACCATCCTTTCTTTTTCCGCTCTTTCTCCTACTCCTTTATTTCCAAAGCAATCATTTTGGAAAGTGTGCTCTCTATATCCTTCCCTCTACTCCCAATTCTCCCTCCCATAAACTTCCTCCTGCCCCCTTCCTATTCGTCCCTCATTCCTTCCTTCTCTCTCTCTCTCTCTCTCTCTCTCTCTCTCTCTCTCTCTCGTTTACCCCAAAACTTGTGGCACAGCAACCTTACTTCCATTAAGTACTAAATTATTTCTTATTGCAATTTTATTTTTATCTTTCTTGACTATACTTTCTAATGCCTCCCCCATCCTTATCGGAGGGAGAGGGGGGGGGGTATAGGATTGATGGTGCATTTGAATATTTCTCCACAAGTTCCCATTACATTGAACAGCATTAATTATATCACGGGTGGGGTGGAGAAAGAGGAAGGGATAGCCACTTCAACCTTCGAAATTGGAGGGGGGGGGGCAACATTGCATAAGAAAGTATGGATGGGGGCAGGAGGGGGTGGGGGTCCATTACCATCTTACTCCAAACCTTCAAGCTGTCATCCAAGTTCATCATCTGGAGCTGATTCTGTTCTCAAGGCATGAAGCCATTCACCGCATCTCGGAGGGAGGTCTACCCTCATCCATGTCTTCACATACATCTCATACCTTACATAAATCAAATAGCAAATTCGAAGCCACGCTAATTTCCTTTGCCTTCTGCCTTCTGCCATGTCCTGTGCCAGACCTACAAAATATCACATCTTTCAATGTAATTATTCAATATGGAATGATAGCCCTACACAATTGTAATAAAAACTTCCCTTTGTACTTAAATTAGTCAGAATGAAAAAAATACATTAAGCTATTTAATGTTATGAAGATTTTGGTTGGTTTTTACAATCTACACAAACAATTCTTAGAATATTCCATCCTCACAAACTTCATACTCATCAATAAACCTTAACACTAGTAGCTTTCACTCAATACATAGACATGATGAAAAAAGTCTAAATGTTCAATATATAAGCCTTTTCGCAGTTGTTATTGCGCATGCGCGGGAATCGCCTGCCGACGAGTTTCTGGAGATAAACAAATAGAGTGGCGACGACGGCTACGGTTCGTACTAATCATAGATTGACAAAACTTACAAACAAAACGAGCGTAATATCTCCGAATTCTGACAGTTTCTT
Source organism: Mesocentrotus franciscanus (assembly GCA_037976565.1). Taxonomy (NCBI): domain Eukaryota; kingdom Metazoa; phylum Echinodermata; class Echinoidea; order Camarodonta; family Strongylocentrotidae; genus Mesocentrotus; species Mesocentrotus franciscanus. The sequence goes on along the minus strand of CP137669.1, from coordinate 30,742,799 downwards.
GCAACATACATCGATGTAAGTAGGTTTGAATTGTTCTTCTTCTTATATGAAATCCCAAAATAACATGTAACCATTTTTAAAATGGTGTTTTTACTCATTCAAGGTGAATTTTGTTTCGGGTTTTGGGTCAGAACATGACACAGAAGTGTACAGATGGGAATGTAATAAAGGATGTACAGCATAAACATTACTATGCTAACGCTAACTTTTGGCTGATTATTTATGGTACCAACTGTGACATTGATCCTATTGAGGACATATTTCATACAAGTCTTGTCATTTTCAACATATTCATGAGAGATATTGTTAATTGTATGATTATTTATCCCCTTTTTACATTTCACTTTCAGGCATCTTCTGCTTAATAATGTAATAAACCATGAAGCTATGTGCAGTTGTTGGGTGCGGCAATGGGTCCTTCCAGCTGGACAAGTGGAAGCAAGGATTTTGCAGCAAGCATCAGACTCGCTTTGGATTGGGATGTTGCGATTGCTCACCCCCTTTCAGACTATTTCCATTTCCCACAGACAGGAAGGATGCAGAAGCTACAAAGCGATGGAATAAATTTATGAACAAAAAACTAAAAACCGGATTAACAAATCCCATGCTCGACCATTTAAGTTTATGTGTTCTAAAGTATGATTTGAAGTTAGTAATGAGTGATATTGTTTGTGGACGAGTAAAGATATATACCCAGTCATACTATCCTCTTCGATATGTTTTGTTCTATTAGAGTTAGATCTAAGATGATTTGGCGTATTAATTGTTCATTACCTAAAAATAGAACACAATGTTAATTGCCCTCAAAGTCATTTTTATACAAAAAAAAATCAGGACTATCCTAGAACAAAATTAGTTGCAGTCATATTCATTGTTTTTCAGAAGTAACAATTGTGTATTACATCTCTCTCTCTCTCTCTCTCACTAACTCTCTCTCTCTTCCCTCTCTCTCTCTCTTTATTCCCCTCTCTCTTTCTCCCCCTCTCTATCTCTCCCTCTCACTAACTCACTCTCTCTCTCTCCCTCTCTAACTTTGAGACTACTAGGCCTACCACATCCTAGAACAAAATTAATTGCAGTCATATTCATTATTTTTCAGAAGTAAACAACTTTTATTAAAATTAACATGATATCCAGAATTCTGGAAAATTACCAGATCATTTGCCCTCTGAAATTTATCATTAACAAAGTAAATTTAAATAACTGTACGTGTATACCTTTGCAAATCTTTATTCATTTATATGACTATTAGCAGTTTATGATGCTGACATAATAAAGTTTACATGTAAAAATAACATGTGAAATAAATTATTTATTTACTGAATCATTAAAGACCATGCATGCGTTTGCGGTGTGCAAGCTGAATGAGAGTATGACTGATGCATGGTAATTTATGGATTATTGGATAACTACACATTTATTTATCTTTCCATGGCAGTACATTCACATTTAAAGAAAACAATATACATTATAAACAGTACATTCATTAATATACCCAATGAAAGTTATGCACACTTGTCTTTAGGCGGAGCTAGAAATTAGCACAAACCTGGTACTAAAAAATTAGCTTTGGGCCACCATAAATTTCACTCCTTATTTTCTGGGATCCAGTTGTCTTTCAAGTCAACAAGAGGATCTGGAATTAGTTTTCCCTTAATGTTCAACAACTCTGCACAGTTAGCAGACCTCGATCTATCTTCCTCCACCTCACTAGTACTAATACTAGGTTTCACTTCGTAACCAAACTGTACAGCACTGTAGACCAACGCTTGTAGCTCCGCTTTTAAACCTTTTGTTTTGAGTCCTCTTATCCGTAGAAAATCCTTCAAAGCATTCACATTCCAAAGTGTAATCTCTTCTAAAGTAAGTTCAGATACATTTCCATCCATCATTCAATGAAAAAAATGACGAAAAAAATGTAATTTTCAGCGATACTATCCGGTGAATATTACGGCGTTCACGCGAATTCGGAATTGGCTATTCACAATGTACACGCTAGTACGAGTACCCATTGGCAACGCTCTTTTGTTTATCTCCAATGACCTATGACCGAGTACCACAATGCATTGCGCGCTGAGATCGCGAATTGGCTTATACATGTAGCCTTTCAAGAAACCACCTCCCCCTCTCTCTCTCTCTCTCTCTCTCCATCTCTTTCCACATCATCTCTTTCTATTTTACTTTACTCATCTTTATCTCTATCTCTGAAAAGTTCCTCAAGTTTCATACTTTTGTGGTTACAAAAAAAGAAAAACATATATAGATGGAGGAGTCAAAGCTTCCCTCTGAATCTTTCCTTACTTTCTAATCACACCCGACACAGCATACTTCTTAAACTGATTATTTCCACTTTCCACACTTTTCAATGCACTCTCTTCCTCCAAGTACATCCACTATAAAAAGATGAAATAGAATTAAAAGCTACATTATACATGGCAAAGCCAACCTGAAAAAACAATGTCCTGAACATTGCACATTTCCAAGGACCCGGGGATATGACCGCTTCACACTTCAGTCGGTAAAACTGGTTTAAAGCATGAGGCATTACATTAATAAGGATCATTTACATTTGAATGAATTGAAAGAAGTATGAAATGTATGTCTCTACCATTGGGCCTGTAACTAATATAACACAGTCATTTTTCCTGAAGAATTGGAGTGGAAAAGCCTAATTAATCAATAAAAATTAATATACGAATGCATGAAATGTATCAAATCAATGAAATGTAATTGAACAGATACAAACAATAGTTAACCTTTGCAATGAAAAGCAAGTGTTAATAAGCAACAGGTAATCAAGTACTTTTTACATATCAATTGACACCTTCCAAGTCCATTTTATGCTACTAAACGCTGCTTTCTTGTTGTATGAAAGCATTTTTTAAATTATTTTATTTTCCTTTTGTACAATAAAAGATGACACCCCTTCCACATTCAACTATCTTTTGCACCTTCCTGGTGTGACTACCACTTTCCAGCTTCAAATGCTTCTATTTTGGAACAATTGTAATTAGGATACGCCTTTTCAAGGTTGAAAAGATGTCTCGGACACTAAAAGCAGAAACTCAGGCAATACAAGTATTACCAATAGCCACATTTTCAAGGCCAGGCAGTCTGTGCGAATGTCAAATGAAATTAACTAAGATTTTTTGTTCTCTGTCTCTTTTTTTTAGATGCTCTGCATCGAGATGGCTGAGAAGTTATATTGCTATTAATATTGGATGCACGCATGAGAAATTCAATTTGAACCTTGCACCCCGTCACTTTTACACTTCCTCACCAGGCGTGGCCGTCATGGAATATCACACTTTCAACCTGGTCCCCGATCAATGAGCCCAGACAGAGGAGGGAGATGGAGAGAAAGGTGGAGAGTCTGAGAGGCAGGTAGATAGGGGAGGGGACTATGAAAGGACAGACATTAAAAAAAGGATGAGAGAGGTAAAAGGCAACAGTGGGAGACAGAAAGGGAAGAAATGAAGGAAGGAGGGAAGAACAGAAGAGAAATGAAGAAGATGAGGGAGAGGGTGAGATAGATAAAGCATGTATGTCTGAGAGAGAGAGAGAGAAAAAGCTTGTATGTCTGAGAGAGAGAAAGACAGAGAGAGAGAGAGAGAGAGAGACAGTGAGTGAAACAAAAAGAGAAAGTGAGGGGGGTGGGCTCTAGTACTAAAAATGGTGAATATAACAGCCCCCCCCCCCAAAAAAAAAAATAGATGGATAATAACAAAATGCAATGCAATAGAACAATATATACAATAAGAGCTACATAAAACTGTAAATAAACACACCTGTGTTCACTATGGAGAGAAGAGACAGCTAGTAAAAGGTCTGCTGCCCTCACAAGGCAAACATTCAATCCCACATGTTCCCCCAGAATGTAATTAAAGAGACCAACTCGCAGGCATTGCCCTGGCTTTCCCAAACGTTGCATGGGGAGACACTCCAGGCCCTATTTAATAAACCGATGTCAGCATTTGGGTATCGAGACGGAAAAATGACTAGAGATGTTTTTTAGAAATGGAAAGAGATGGAGCAGAGGGAAGCCAAAAATCAATATTCATATAGTTTACAGCTTGCATCATGCCTCATATATACAAGCTCATGCAGACTCATGAAGCAACTAAGCAAACTGGAGGTGAGGTGCAGGGGAACGAGGATAGGACAGGGACAGCTCGGGTAGGTGAGGGAAGCTCTGCGATCGGATGTTGGGGAACGTGCATGGTAGCATCCACAAGTTATTAGGTTAAGGGGAAAAAATGCGATAAAAGTAGGTTATGGCTCAGAGGCAGAAAAATATGACGGAATTATAAGAAATGGAGACAAGCGCTGCCAATCGAAGCGCAGCGCCTGCAAAAACGGGGAAAGAGAAAAGGACGGGTGATACTGGCTGGTAAATGTTCGCCTTTCTCATTGATCCAATTCTCTCGCACTTCAGATCGAACAATTATTGACACAGTCCTAGATTTGGGATATTGAGAAGGAGCAGTGATCCAGCGCCACCACGAAGAGAGGCCCATGAATATGATCGTGAAGAACCACAAACAGGAGACTTCATTACCCATGTTTTCAAAAGATGGAAATAAAAGATGTCCCTTGGTGGTATAACGGGGAGCGTTTGCTTGCTTTTGGTAGATGTGACGTCACGCATTTGCTCTGAATATGAGCACCTTTCGGGCTACGTGTACACAATATTTCCTTCTGTCAGCACTGTTGAATAGAGGAGAATTATGATTAAGTTTCATATCCCTCAAGTGAGACATGAATCATTTTCAAGTTCACTTGTCGTTGACACCAGGATCTTGATGCAACACCACATTGTTGGCACAGGCTCATTTACGAGTAAAACACAACTATATCCCGGCCTACCCCTAAATTCAAGGTAAAATGACTTGTTATCCAATAATCATGACTTTTTATCAAATAATCAAACATGAATATCCTAGAATTTTAAAACCATTGTGACTCTGGAGAAATCGTCAATCCTTCTCCTGCCCCCAAAACAGGAAAATAAAATATTAATCATCTTACAAAGAAAAACTGTTCCTTTCTTTTTGGATTATAATGTAATTCATCATTTCTAACAACCTGTAAGTTTAATAACCTCACTTACAACAATATTCCAATAACAGGCGCCATCTAGCTATTCTGCAATTGCTACAGATTTTCAAAATGTAATAGGGAATAAAAACATTTTCCATTTCTCTATTGTCGTCCAATGATACACGTCCAACTCACGCTCATAAAAATAAAATGAATATTTCATTCCCTGGTTCTGTAGGGGGGAACTTAATTGAAGAACAAAGGAGACCGACCAGCGGTCATCTCAATTCTAGACAACCCTCAAGTCAATAACGGCTTATGACGTAAGAAATATGACTGCTGATGATCTCTTTAATGAGGATGGATGATTATTTTTTGCTGTTCATGTCTTATTTTCATACAGCCCATGCGCCTACTGTAGAGATAGAGTGCTAGGTTCTGAGAATCTTATACTTTGTCTGCTGCCCGCAAGGCCTTCACTGCCTCTGACAATACATTGCTTGCGGCCGGTCGGCAATATGCAAGTAGTGTAAGAGTCTTATGTATACTTGAAAAAACAAGATAAGTACAAGGATGAAGGGGTAGTAGTTTTAAAAATGCTTCTTCAACAGGGGTAAAATAACTTGAGAGATAACAAAGAGAAATTAATTTGCTTCAAGTCTGAAAAAAAATGTTAATTTTCCTCTCCTTATAAAGGCTTCGCTTCATCTTCCCCTTCCCTGCTTGTTCTTAGAGGTCTTTCTGTCTTTCTTTCCATCTGCCCCCCACCCTCTCTTTCTCTCTCAATCTCCAATTTTTAAAGGAAATATTCTCTTATATAAATGCAAATACAACTTCTTTGACACAAGCAGTATCAAGAGTCTATAGATAACTAGAAACAAATTAAATAAAATCGGTTTTCCTTCCCCTAATAAAAGAGCTACAATAAAAAATGAAATCGGCACTCTTTGCTGTTTATTCAAACATTAAAATGCAGTTCACCCAAAGACGTGGGAGACACAGGGCAAGGAAGGGAATCAATTTGAAACACTCCTAACTTTCAATTATAAGCTGCGAAACCGATTTCAATGATTTTTGTTTTCAATGTCCACCTCGGTCAGCTCATCAACGACAGACCTATGTCTGGATTCTGAAGAATGAATGCTGATTGAATAAATTCACAGTACGAAGGATAGTTAAATAAGTAGCAAAAAGCCAAGGTGGGGGTAATAACAAACACATCTGAGGTAGAGCAAGCGCACAAAGAAAGCATAAAATACATATATATATATATATATATATAAGTGCTATGAAACGATATATTCACATATTCCCTCTTAAGTCCTATTTTAACGAAATTGGTATTATCATAATGACCATAAGAATTGAGTTGACCACTTACATGAATTTTTACTATCATAAAAAAAATGTATTCAATGTTATGTCATTATCATTTGTAGATTGATAGAGTATTAATGACAATTTTTTAAAATCTTAAACTCCCTCACCCTTTGCTATTTTTTTTCTTCTTGTAACCTACACTCACCTGATCAGAGATTAAGATGTAAGGCATCAATGCAAAGTTGGTAACCATGGAAACAGGAGGATGAAGAGACATCACCATGGGAACGGGGAGAAAAAGAAGAAACACAAAGACATTAATTAGTGTTGTCTGTTCATGTATATCATCACTTAATTCTGAAGGTAATAAGGATATGTTTGGAAAGGTTAGCATTTTGCACATACAAAATAGGTTTTCATCTTTATGAAAGATACAAACATTCAGATAATTTGCCATCACATGAAACCTTCTTCAAAATCTTCAAAATAAAATAAAGATTACATGTCCATATATTGTCAAAAGAGGGCAGCATTAATATTTTCTAATGACTGACACAGGTCTTGGTTTAGAGCTTACGAGTTCATTTCATTTTCTTTTTCATAAATGGTTTAATGGGGCAAGAAATATCTGGACTAGCTGACATGTGGTCAAAAGAGGGAGCCAAACAGAATTTGTAAGCTTGAGGTCTGTACACATGCCTGCAAAAGATTGTGACAGAGAAATGTTAAAGTCATTCATGAACACATTCACATGTACTCTGGTTCCTTTTCTCTTTCCCCTCCTATTTTTTCACAACCCATCCCTTTCTCACTTCTTATCTCCTTTGGCTGTCTCTCTTTCTCTCATTCTCAATTTCTCCCATTTTCCTCCATTTCAATTGTTCTTTCTGTATGTTTAATTGATCTATTCCTTTCTCTTGTGATTTATACTTTTGCTTTTATTTACCTTCTAAGGTTCATGAATCATTTGCTATATTTCATGACATTTTTTTCTCTGTTTCTTTATTACAGGTGGCTGGCAGAAGAAATCGTAAGAAGATGTAATTAAAGTATTACATAGTATTTTTTTTTAATGTGATAGATTTATAAACAGATATTAGGATAAGTGTGAAATCTACTTGTATTAATTTGCCATGTATAAAAGGAAATGATATCTTAAAATGAATGCAAGAGAAAGGGAGTAAGAAAGAGAAACATAGAGAGAGAGAGAGAGAGAGTGAGACATAGATGCTTCAATAAACTGTAGAGCATATACATTTAATATTTTAAAAAGATTTCTTCATACCAATTTTAGTGCTCACAAAACCTCATTCACCAAAGACTGATGTTTATGGGTTTATCTCTTTTGAATCGGCCCCTGTTACCTACACAAATGGAAGACATCTCCCTCAAAATCCTTCTAATAGGCAGCACTCTGATATATCTGTCTGCATAAAACGGTAGGCCAGGAAAGACCTTCCCGCCCCTAGCCAGACTGACAATGACTGACGTTCATTGGAATAGTCACTTCAATCCAATCCGTCCAAATAAATGGATGTCAACCAAGCTCGGAGGGCTTCGAAGATGCCTATTCCAATTTACAGCGTTTGTTTCCGCTCAAGCCCAACGGCATTTATGTCAAGACAGCACACTCATTCTTTCCAGGGCAATTTAGAACAGTGAGGGAGGAAAAGAGATATGTTTGTCTTACCCACAAAAACCGTTGAATGAAAACAAATAAAGAACGGTTTGTATTTTGAACAAAAATATTAAAATTTCTTGCACATAATCTTTCTAAGAGCCAGAGGATTTGCTTTTTAGATATCCAAATCATATAGTCAGAGATGACAGCTTTATGACAGAATATTGACTGCACAATAGAAATGACAGTATTTCTTTCTTGATCCTGTAATCAGTCATCAATTTCTTTTTATGACATTTTCATAACACCTTCCAAGCCTTTCTGAGAAAAATATGGAAATTATTTGTCTGAGTCAACAAACGTCAACCACAGATGACACAAGGCTGACATGACATACATGAAAGAGCAAAATCTCACACATCTTTGCCAATATCCAACAAATTTACTTATATTCTACAAAGTGAAGAAGTAGATAGTTCTTTCCCTTTAAGCATGATATAATTTCTTTTTTTAATATTAAAAAAAGAATTCTCGTTGAAGCAAAGTGGAGGAGGCGGGCAGGGATTATCATTGGACATTTAGCGAATGGAGGTAGCGAGAAAGAACAGTGTCTCTCGCTTACCCACAAGCCATCTCTAAGACGCCAAATCCTGTAAATGTGTCCAGTAGGCACACAAGATGGATGTCCTGGCCTCGTTTCTAGCGGAAGAAAACAAGCGAGTTATTGCCCTACAGATGCAATCACACAATGCATTAACTGAAAATCACATCCCCTTCTCTCTTCTCTTAATGGTCTCGATATGGTAATGTGTGCCTCAAGATGATTTTCTTTTGATGCAACATTAAATCACTTGTCTCGTTATTCATCAAAATCCCCCTTTTTTTTTATTCGCCTGTTACAATACCTGACGATGTCTTGCATAGTTTCCTAATAAGATAATGAATGATTATATGTAAAAGTAAGTTTTATTAAGATTTTATGGAGATCTACATGATGAAGACTTCTATTTCCTAAGATAAATCGTAATATTTTGGTGTATACTGGTGTAATAAAGCTACAACAACTCCAGTCAAAATCAGAAGTGAAAAGTTGTCATTGAATCGTCCTTGCCCGGATTCGATGGAACATTGGATAAACTCTTGCCACTATTAGTTTATCATCTGTTTTAGTTCCCTGCTGAAATGGCAACTGCGACAATTGCGGAGTCGATGCAATTAGCTCGCATTCGACCTGTCGTTCCTAAGCCTCTACCAATTCATCACAGAGACAATTCCAACTCTCCTGCGAGATCGCGAACAACGATAAAAAACCTCTTTTCCCTAACAGCAATCCTAAGCATCCATTCTGTTCAAGCATTTAATACCAACACTGAATTAATAACTTATATGTCTGCACTGTATCGCTATCGCTCGGCGCGATGAATCAATTAAACGCCGTTTGATGGAACATCGATAAGTCCTTATTAGGATCGTAAAGTTGCACGTTTCGTGATCGGCTGATGTCTAATTGACTAGTGACAGCCGGGATTTCCCATCATTCATTTCTCCCATATTATCAACTTGCCTAGTCTCAACCAACAGCATTTTCTTTATAAAAATCCTATTCTGAAAACCATGAACAGTGGTTTATTCATTTACATTTAAAAAAATCCAAACCTTGGTTTTAAGTAATATGAGAATGTGATCATGTCAATCATGTTTTTTTCTTTCTCTCTCATAAAAATAATAAAAAATAGTAACTTTACGGCATATATCTTTTAACATGTGTAACAGTTTTAGTCTTCTCCCCACCCCATGCCTAGGAGTATGGACAGTTGAACTACTCATTCATTCTCTATCAGGCTGTCGGATGTGCATCTCAATACTTGAGAGTAGATCTTATTTCTTCATTGTCAATATCCAGATTTCTACATAAATCATGGACTCTAATTTAGAGAGCACCTTGTCCTTCAACAGTCATTACCAATAACTCGAACAATATGCAGCGTTCTCGTATTAAAACAGAGTATACATGTAGCTTTTGATTGTGAGTCATTCATTACAAAAACTCAATCATTGAGGGAGGAAAATAGGGAAAAGGGATATCCTAAAATGTTACTGCCAGCTTTTATGATTAATATCAAATCCAATAAATTGTGATGTCCAAAATGAGGTTGATAGATAAAAGTATATCTATGCTGATGTTTCAAGTCTGGGTCAGGTTCAATTTTGGATGGGTATATGATGTGAGTGGGAGGGGTATGTTGATGATGGACTCACCTATCCTGGCTTCTTTATATTTGACCTGATAGGTAACGAAGGTACAGTTAACCACTAATTTATTCATTCCCCTTTTACGTTTGATTTTTGGGGGCATCAAGAATGAAAGGTGGACTGGTCGAATGAGGGCCTTTGTTGAATACTTTTAGATGTAAGCTTTAATATGTCACATTCTCAAAGAAACATATATCGGGACAAAGCAATTTTTCACATTCTTATAAAATTACAAGACTTGGTAAGGGTATGAATAATTTAGTTATTAACTGTATGTCTGTATTGATACCATACTCCAGACTGATATTCTCTGAAAATGAGAGTGTATGTTAGAGTTTGACCTATTTGGGCACTGATGAGCCTTCTCCTTGTGTTCACCACAGAACTTGTAAATAGGCCTAGATCTTCTCTTACTGGCATTAATTAATTTATAATTTTATGTAGGCCAAAATTGTCTGTTGAGAGCCAGAGGGATGGTTATCTCTGTGGTAAATCATTTGAGTTAACACCATACTTGCATAGAATATTACTGAAGCAGGAACAGTCGGGACGTCTCATGAGATTGGGAAATAGGTGTCATCTAAAAAGATCATATAATCTACCTCATACATGTATAGTCTCACTTCTAAGGCCAAATAAAAGAAGACAGAGAGGGTATACATACTCCAGACTCGATCACTCAAACCAATTTTTTTTTAAAGTATAAATATTAAGAAAAAATCATCAAGACCCGCACAGGCACCATCAAAACCGTTTTTCTAACTTAGGCTGATTCTTTCCTATAATCCTATCCCCAGTACTCCATTTCAAGACAGTAGTCACCTTCCGTCATATCAACCACAAACAGGTTTGGTGTCAGCGACCTTATTTCTTCCCCAAAACATCAACTCATGCTAGTCATGCTGCCATGTCTTTCTACGGCTTAATCCCCCTCTTCTCCATCTCTCCCTCACCCCCCTCTCTCTCTTTCTCTTTCTCTCCACCCCCTCTCTCTACTACCTTCTCTCACTTCATTGTAATGTCACAGCTAATTAGTGAGAATTACAGCAGTCTGATCAATGACTTGACGTGGGTAATTGGAGGCAGCGAGGCAGTCTGACTGAGCAGACAACAAAGACGTTAGGTATCCCAAAGCACTAAAGGAGGAAGAAACCTTTTTTTATGATACCCTTATTCAAAGTCATCAAAGACAACTTATGAAAAAGCACAATATTCTAACATCAATATCTATCTAAAGCTACTTTACCAAAACAAACAAATTATGTTTTCCCACAATTTACATGAGATACAAGGGATGCTTTATATATATATGCAAGTATCTGTTTGCAAAGTGATCTCCATTTTAAGTCCTTGTAACTAAGGATAAATACTGGACCCGAATCACTGGCTTGAAATGCTAACAAATTTCTGATAAATTCTTAAAACTCTCTATTTTTTCAGATACAAATTACTGACAATACTCCATATATCTTAAAGGTACTATGTCACATTTGCAGGCCAAAAAAATGAAAAGGTTAAATTCCAACGGCATTTGAAAGACAATACTAATTTAGAACTTCCCTAAAAAAAGGGGGGCTTGAAAATGTCTTTAAGTGGGAAAATAACGACTATTAGTTGTCGAATCGACTTAGGAGCTATAGAGCCAGTAAGTAATAGTCTGATTTTTCAGACCATTGTACCGAATGGTCGTACGTTTTATGCTGCGCAAAGATTCAATCAGTTTAATTTTGGCCATTACAAGAAGTGGGTTATTGATGTAGACAAATGCTCATGTACCCTTTACAGCTCATTTTATGTATGTTATTACCAAAGATGAAAAAGCCAGTCAGTCACTCAATAGTGTCTGACAGTGAAGTCTAGCAAGTAAACGGGTTTCCTTGCATAATTTGAATATTAGGACACTGCTAACGTTTAAATTTCACAGATAGGACATACATGACATATTCATAATTCCTGCAAAGTTCTACAGAATTTGATGTTGGCTGCAAAGGGACATAGTATCTTTAAAGTACAAGTCCACTCCACTGAAAAGTTTAGCTGATTAGATAGACAAAAATCTAAAAAGCCCAAATATAACTTGGTTTTGGAAAATGGTGCTCAGATTTATTTTTAATAATTTTTTTTAATGAGCAAAAAACAAGTTAATGATCGAGTCGGTTGTGACGTAGGGTCCTCACAACACAGATTCGTAAAGTAACCAAATTTAATGCATACGTCTTGGTGAAGTGCCTCGATACAAAGTATTTCATTCACCTGATAAGAATAATGAAACACTATTATTCTTATCAGGTGAATGAAATAGTTTGTATAGAGGCACTTCACAAACGTCATATTACATTACGAAAATAGCCTATATTGTCAGAATGTATACCGCTGGCACTTTCGTTGTGAGGAGCATACGTCACATCCGTACAGCAATATAAATGTTTTGCTCGAAATACCCGAAACAAAAATCGCTCTTAAAAATCACCTGATTGAAGTACGCCCGTGATATTTGGCAGTTTTAACCTTTGATTTATTTACAACATGTTATAATTTTTGAAAATCGGAGTGGACTTGGGCTTTAAGTGAAAAGACATCCAACAATAATTAAATCACAAATGTTGCAGGTCAGTTATCAATGCAAGAAATAACCAATTACCAGAACTCAGACATGTTTGAAAGACATGACTTAAGAAAAAAATATAGATATAGATAGCCATTACCAAAGCAAGACATATCCAGCTTTCTCCCATTCAACATTCACAACTTCCCAAAAAATGCTTACCATGAAAATGCACACCGCAAACATCCTTCCTACTTCAATCACTAAATTACAAACTTCTTACATGCTGCCCTCTCTTGACCTAACCTAGATAATTGTATCCTTCCTCATTGAAATTCTCCGACCCTGACAGGGAAGCGCATGCAGCGTGCCCCATTACAACGCTTTGTGAACCTCTGCATGCACACTGGCAAGACACAAGCCCTCTCCCTAGGACTATTACGACTCGGGCTGTAAGAAGGTGTCAACTTAGCTCAGTTCATCAATTGGTTAAATTGTCAAGATGCAGGCAGTAAATGACACTTTATTTAACGTGTGAAATCCATGACTCTCCTCTTTTTCAACTGATTTCATACACCAGTGAATATTCCAAGCCTCTGTAATTTCTACATGTATGATTATGATATGATACAAGGACCAAATGTGGTGCGAAGAATAATACATGCTAATTTCATGTAATTTCACATAAAAAGGTAAATAAATCTTTCACAATAAGATTTGACAAAAGGAAATCATATCAGCATTAAATTAAAAAACAATATCCAACAAACTTTTTGGAGATGCTCTATAAACAATTGTTTTAACAACTACCTAAAGCTACCATGCCCATGAAAAATAAGTCATCCAACAACAACATACCCCTGATTGTCATGCAAAGAAAATAATCATATTTAAATCTATGTATTTCATAGAAACTATTGCTTTGAGAACACATTAGATCCTGAAGTATGTATGACATGAGCTAACAATCACTATCATATCCAATGTGCATATCATATTATTATCTGTGGATGGGCAGACGGGCATTAACTCTGTCATGAATAAAGCTCTCAACAGATTATATATATATATATATATATATATATATATATTTATTTTTTTTTAAACATTGCTAAATATGAAGAGGTAAAGAAAAAAATCAATCTGGAATGAGCGGGAAATAAAAGTCGATGACAGAACATGAAATTGTGTTTTCTTTGCAGGACTATAGCGGCATTTACAGCGATGGTTGGCGGTACGGAGAGCAATGTTTTAGATGTTGGTAGGAGATGCCACCTACATGACTGCATCGAGCTGGCTAGAGAACCCCGATAGACAAAGGCCAGGAAGGGCCACAAAGCGCAGGGCAGCTGTCTCCTGTAACCCGATGCGCCAAACGGTCATACTTAACACCAACCCTTCTTACGTCGCGGCCAAAAGGGCGTCATTTTAATTCACAGCCATGCCTTGCTCCAGAAAGAAGTAGGAAGAAGGCAGACAGAGAGGGAGAGGGGGAGGAAGAGAGAAAGAGAAGACAGAGAGAGAAACAGAGAGAGAGAGAGAGAGAGAGAGAGAGAGACAGACAGACAGACAGAGAGAGGGAGGGAGAGAGAGGAACACATATCCCTGAAAAATACTGTTCCTTGAACACATAGGTCTTGTTTGAGGTCGAATTCATCCTTATGCCCTACAGATGAGAAGGTGAATTTGGAAACGTTACTTCGATCGAAATATTGACTTATTTGTCGGCTTTTTGTACTGGGTCAGAAGGGCATGTGTTCCTCTGTTATATTCTCATCTCTCTTTCTCTCCCTTTCTCCATCTCTCTCTCTCTCTCTCTCTCTCTGTCTCTGTCTGTCTCATTCTCTCTCTACAAGCATTCTCTTCCATTCTGCCCTCTTTTCTTCCTCGAGTTCATTTATTCAGAGTGATGAACTATATAGAATGCAAGAGGGTATCACATGTGTACATCGAGAACACAAAGTTTTGCCTGACTAGCTTTTATGAATAAGAGTCAATTACAAACCATGCTTGTCATTCCACAATTCAATGGCCATTTATCTGTAAGAATGATAAATGATAAATCATTTCTTGCTTAAAATAGTCATGGAGCGCGTTCACATGCCCTGTTTACAACGGAGTGCATCATTTTTTTGTGAAAAAAATTTACATACAACTATTTCCGATTGAAATCGTTTTTGGTCAAAATCACAAAATCACTGTCTCAAAAAGGGAAATTTCTATTACAAAACAATGTTTCTCGCCAATACATGAAATCAGAGATGCCAACCTCTTGACACAAAAAAACAGACTGAATATCCTATAAAATCAGATTTTGGAGAGAAAAATCAGATTTTCACGAAAACTTGACATTACCACTGGCCCGTTGGCCCCGAGCTAGTATAATTTCAGAAAAATGTGTTACTGGTAAGAATGGTCAAGTAAAAATGTTTGATCTTTCATTAAAATTTAATGAGAAAATTGTAAAACGAAGTTTTTGTTGGGGTTCCGGGGTTTACTTGTACATGTTTCTATGCGATTCCGCAAAAAAACAAAAAAAACAAAAATATATATATATATATTTTTTTGAAATCGTATTATCGTATTTCACTCTTAATATCGTACTGAATACGATTTAATCGTACTGGTTGGCATCTCTGTAAAATATAATCATGATGTCATGAAAATGTGTACCTTTTCACTGAATGAATTAAGGCAACAAAGTATTGAAATGTGATGATAACAATAACTTTCCAATGATTTTTTTTCTTATCCATTGTCCCTAACACCTCCATATATTAGATTTAGTATTTAGGGCCTATACCTTTCCTTACTGGATAAAAATCATTACAAAAAAAAAAACAAATCAATGAGGTATATAGTACATACTTCTTCTCTTAAATATCAAGCTTACAAAATCAAAATTACATTCATAGAAGGAATCTTAAATCCTTTCTCCTAAATACCTTCCCAACTTTCCTATGAAAAATAGGAAGGAATAATATGCTGTCCTTCTATATTCACTGCTTTCATTAAAGTGACTCAGTAACATTGTTGAAGGTTGATGAAAAAACTGCGTAATTTTTGTATGAAATGTTAGTTATTATATTCCTTCTACTGTACTAACCCTCTAACATGCAAAAAATACTGACAACATTTTCAAAAAACAAAGATATTTATGGTTTTCTTTGAAGGCGTCACTGTGCGACACCCTCTAACAGTAAATTCACCCAATCATTTTTTAATTTTCCCAACCGTTTTTCCATGAACATAAGACATAAAACAGGCTTTTTAAAATCTTTTAACACTTAAATGTCTGGAATGGTATATAGAGCAAATTCATTGCTTTGTGACAATTTACATTCACCTAAAATGTAACTAAATTGTAATAATATAGTTGGGAGAATTAAGGAATCGATCAGATCAGTTTTTCCCAATTTTTATCATTAATAATGGTCTGTTTTCACTCAAAGTTTCTGATTATCTTAAATTGTACATCTAGCATTAAAGTCATTACCTTAGCACCATTTTTCTCTCATGCGAACAATGTTACCAAGTCCCTTCAAGATGTTCAATCATCTACCCAAACCCCAAACTAACACAAAACCATGCTTTCCTCATTATAACAACATCCAAGCTGTTATGCTATCATGATTTTCATATTCCAGTCATTATCCACTTGTCATACTGGCTTCTCCCGAGGTCAACAAACCTGCGGTCAAGCCTGGATGATGGTCAATTGATGCTGCAGACAGGCTTGTGGTCAGCGTTATCATGAAAGCGAGTGACTGTGACCTATATTCGTCCAGCGAGTGGTGTGAACAATGGCCGGTTGACCTACTGCTATTTCAAGCTCATCATCCACTGTGTGAGATTGTCCACCATATGAGGAGACAATTTCCCCTCAATAACACTGCAGTTTCACACTGTAGACTCACAGGTCTCTCTAGGCTTGATACAATGTAGATCTAGGTAATTTAGCACAAATGCACAAGTACAAATATTTGTTCTTTTAAAGATATTATATGACATTATTAAGAAGAGAAAATCTTATCCTAATGCAAAATTTGAAATGTCATAAATTTAGGACTTTTAGGGAAAAATTTACAGGTTTTTAAATTTAATAATATCAAAAAAATACTTTAACATCTACCACAGATAGAAGTCAACATATGACATAACCAAAAAGAGCAGAAGCAACATGCGACTTTTGTATGATTAAGACTTGGTGTAAAAAGATTGTTTTGAATAGATATAAAAATGAAAATCCCTCATCACTTTAGGGAAATACCAGGCAAAAAGGTGTTGATAGGGAAACTGCCCTGCTAAAGCCCTTCTGATAGAGATGCAAAGCTTTGAATGTACTAACAGGTACTACAATCACATTGTGAGCCACAGCAGAAGCGCTGCAGAGATACTCAATGACTGAGCAGTCATCAGATTCTGCCTTGCAAGAGAGTGCTTGCAGAGGAAAACCCCTTGCTAGTGCCCTTCTACAAGACAAAAAGACATGAACTCCCTAACAGATACAATAATCACAACATCACAAAAAGCACAAGCTGCAGACATACTCAATGACTAACCAATTATCAGAGTCTGGTAGCTGGGTGGTTGGCAGAGAAATTTCCCTTGCTAGCAACCCTTCAGCCAGGCAGACACGACATGAACTTTAACTTACTGATGGATACCACAAACACATCATCTACAAAAGTAAAAGCTCGGGTTCATCAGATTCTGCTTGGCAAAAGGCTGTAAGTGGTACACTTCCCATGCTAAGGCCCTTCTGCTGGGGACAAAAAGATGCAAACTTTCTACAAGATACCATACTCACATCACGAGCAGATGCAAAAGCTGCAGAGATACTTAACAACTGACCAATCATCAGAGGGGTGGCCCAGACATTACGACTTACCTGGTAGCTGAACACAGACCTCTCTGTTAAATATGTCAAAGTCATTCTGTCAATCAGTACTCAGTTAGGCCTAGAGATTTGACAAGGGTTTATCCCGCTTGTGATACACCGCAAGCACGAAATGCCATTGACTTCCTGCATGGAGTTATCGTCTAAAGGGCAGAAATATTTCATAGGGCTTTCCGTTACTGACAGTTCTCTCTTTATTTATAGTGACATCCTTTCAATATGATGTATGCTGAGCACCAGAAGGGCATAAATCCATAAAATCAAGCCCTTACTGGCTCTCAACAGATGATTTCATATCTGCTGGGTGCCAGAAGGAGGTTTTCATTTAACCCTTTGGCAACTAAACCGCCCGAAACCCCCCACCTCCTTTTACTCACTGAACCGCCCAAAACCGCCCAAAACCGCCCAAAACCGCCCGTCCATTTTCATTCGTTTTCAACGCGCTGTAGTATCTGTTCTATGGGTCTACCGTGATAATGTTATACATATATAATCCTTACGATGTCTAGAGTAGGATTCTGCATAGAAAAATAGCTCATGTTTCATATTGTTCAGATCAATGTCAAAATGAGAGCAATATTGCAACATCTTCCAGTGAGTAATAGGCCATTTTTACAAAATCTCTAGTTGGTAATGGGTTAATATCAGTATAGAGTTCAAAGCCCTTCTGGCTCTCTGCAGACACAACTAGGGGTTTTATTTATTTTCATCACATTTGATATACAAGAATTGATTATCACATTTGTTTGGTTGAACCTATAGATCATTAAGAGATTTCAAACAAAATCAAATCAAGGCCTTGTTTCGTAAAACTTGCTATCGGTGATAACTGCTGCAGTCCTATAACAAATTAGTTCACAAACGATCAAATATTGCTGTATTAGTGAAGACAATTTTTAGGATATAAATTTTTATGAAATACAGATTTATTCATCTGAAGATTAAGAGGAATAACAATCAGAAGAGTTCATGTCTAGTTGTTATTACATCTCCTATTGGAAGAGCAGCCAACAGACTCCAAAAGAAAAAGCTCCAAACAAAAAGTAAAGGAAATAGAACACAAACCACAGAATGACCAAACTAACATTGTACAAAATCGATATAGCCGAAAGCAAAATCAGCGAAAGAGAAAAACCCAATGCATAACATTTTCATAAAGTTTCAAAACAAGAACTAACAAATTCAATAAAACCTGGAGTAAGAATAGGGTTTCAAGAGAAAGACAATATCACAAATAAGATTGTCATAGAGTATTAGGACACAAACAGTCATAGAATGAGCCACATACTAACAATGTTACAAAATCAATAAAACTAAAAGCAAGAACAGGGAAAAAGAATACTATAGAGATGAATAGAAAAAAAAGAGACTTAATTCAGACGATGGAAATTCTCAGCTAGCATAATACAAGCAGGAAAAATAACATCTGGGAAACGCATTGAGCATCAAAGACAAGGAAGAAGGGGAAAAACAGAAATCACTTCATGTCTGCATCAACATTTTCCAGCACAGTCACCATACAACCGCAGAATATCAGGCTATCCGGCTGATTTATTGAATGTGACAATGGTATCCAGCGATTGCAGGTGAAATATTCATAAAGACTGTTTATGAACGACTGCAAGGTTATTCCCGTTATAGACACAATGAAATGGATCGAAATCATTTTCTCATAAACACCATAATCGTTTTTTGTGCTGCTTTATATGCCAGGTTTTTTTTTTCACTCCTGACTTTCATTTCCACCAGCTCTTTGCACCATTGAATTTGTGGTTATGCTTTACAAGAAAGAGAGAGAAGAAGAGAGAGAGAGAGAGAAATGGACAGAAATGGGAAAAAAGGAGAGAACAGGCAAGAGAGGAAAATGGACAGAAATGGAATGGAGTTGCAAGGAAGAATGGCAAAAACGTGAAATATCACTTGAATAGGAATGCAAAAACCATCTTTCCATATATACCTTACTGTAAAGCCAGACATTTCCACACGCACATGAAAACTTTCTTGAATTTTGCAAGTGTTCCTCCACAAATGCTAATCTTTTAACAATTCGCAAAGTTTCTAGTCACAAAGTTTCTGTTTACACCGTAGACACAGTGTTGGCAGTGTGAAAATCAAATGAGGGTAGGGCATCGGAGGGGACACAAACCTAAAATCAAATGAGGGCGGGGTGACTGAGGGAAGACAACCTACTCAGCTGTAAAATGAACACAAGAAGCGAAAGGAAGTTCGATAAATCTAGAAAGTTCAACCAAGAGCATGGACTAGGTGCAGAGGAAAAAATATGGAAACGCAACCTAGATCAGCAGAATGAAAACTTTATTTGAGTAAAGAAAGTTTGTCTAAGAGATTACAGTGCACCTAGAAGTCAATGATCTATCCTGCATTACGAAGCCTTCTATGCAATATGTCGTTTCCAAAGGAATATGTGTCCTACATACAGTGATGAATGACCAATCAATAATTTCAACCAAGGCACACAGGAAAAACTTGAGGACATCTAAATTTAACCTAGAAGGACTGCTGCAGTGATTATTCAAGCAAGTATTCCATTCATCCATCTTGATAATGGAGATCTTTAAGACTGGACTGGACTACAAAATTTGTAGTTATTATACTTTACAGAATGTTAGGGAAATAGGAGGAAGGATGGTCATGATGCATTATCCATGAATACAGGCCTACGTGAATTGTTAGATCTGATAACTTTTTATCTGAATTTAATTTAATTTCCATCCTGCAAACCGACAAATATGAAGGACACTTCAACAAAATACATGGCAACTACAAGTATAATTCCTCTTGAAAAACTGGACAGTGTTTAATGCAGAGTTCACTCAAGTTTGAAGATGCCACTTGAACAAATTGTTTACTTAATGTAAAAATAATTTGGTCAATCATTTTGCTTTCAAAGTCTACATGGCTAGTTTAAAAGCAACTTCCTTGCACCAAACAACACATCAGGTCACATTTAAATCAACTTATCTACCTCATTGCTGCCATTTTCACACTATGAGCTCATAACCATAATGACGCATACTTAAAAGTAGATTTGGGGACATAACTAATTCAGCAGGGTCTCCATTTGGGGTGACTGCTCGGAGAGAAGAAAGCAGACAGAGAAGGATGGACACTGTTTATTACAAGGTTGAAAGGGTTATAGGTGGAGGGAGGAAGGAAGGAGGAAAGGAGTGAACGAACAGGCACCATCATGATGCACTGGGACTAAGTTCAAGGACCTTCTAGCAAAGTTTACCAGTTTACTAGTTTACTAGCCCCCCCTCGAAAAATGTGGGGAAATGTGTTGCCCGGGTGTGGAGTAGGTAGACTAACTGCTACATGATTTTATAGGTACTTATGTAGGAGGTTAGTCTACAGATATCAGCCTCCAACACTTTTCATTTACTCTTGGTGTACAAAAAAATATATATATTAAATATCTTCTGCAAACCATTTCTGATTTCACAATCCATTTTGGCTACAGCTGTATACACATGTACCGGTAGGTTTCTAAAGGTATAAGTCGTCGATATTATGAACTGACGTACACAGATATAATGGATTATAAAAACGCAGACTGATGGTGTTGATAATGACGATGATGATGATGGTGGTGGTGGTGTTGGTGGTGTGGTGGTGTGGTGGTGGTGGTGTGGTGGTGTGGTGGTGATGAGGATGGTGATCATCATCATTAGTGGATCTACAAAGCACTTTTTCCATACATCACAAGAAGCTGTCATCTTGTTTCATGTATTTAATTACTTTATCATGCTTTTCTGACACGCGGTCTCTAACCTTGCTTTCTTTCCTATTTCAAACCAATGACATCAAACTAAAATGAAATGACATTGTGACCTTCATAACCTTTTATACAAAATCAATTACATGCCTTGTAAAGATTACATTTTAATTTTGCATCTTTGATATCCCTCCATCATTAAAAAAGGGATAGGGTTAATAACATGCATTAAGCACTGATAACAATCTTTAGGACGTGCTTATCTTCATCTACGAGAATTCCAATCTCCAATCAAAAAGAAGATTACTAGGAATGATGAACCTTATACAAAACCATTTCCCTTGACCCAAACAATTAATAATGACATTACAAACCGATGAAATCACTAGACAGGCATTGAAAAAGTCATTATAAGGCATTCCTGTGCAAACCACAAATAAAGCACACCCTTTATCCTACAGTACTCTGGTTTAGCTCTCCTCCTATCTCTCTTTTGGTATTAGCAATCTCAATAACAGCAGATTATCTTTTAAATATTTGAGCTATCAATAGGAATGACAATGCCATATAAGCTAATTAGGGTATAAAGAATGATCATATGATTTGACAGTTGGTGCATGAAAACAATACTGACAATGCTTGACAAGGCAGAACAACATCTCCTTTTCTGTTTGTTGGTGTACATACATAACATGTATCGTATACAGATCTGCATGCTCATCAAACTCAATTTATATATATATATATATATATATATATATATATATATATATATATATATATATATAGATATAGATATCATGTACAATTTACCTTAAATGACCAATGTCTGTTTCAAGTTCAGTATTTAAATTTGAATGTAATTTGGTTCCTTAATGGTGATGAAGTATGTTACTTACATTTCTCTCTTTTAATTCTAAAAGGGCCACATTTCCATTGAAAAAATGTGAGTGAAACAATACCACAAGCCCTTCTACTAAAGGCTTGTTCAGAGCAGTAAACCGCAGCAAATGTATGTGTAAACGAATGACAACTGTACGCAACAAAGGACATGCGCATATTCGGTGAGCTCTGTGTTATAAAATATAGAAATGTGAAGCGTTTTTTACACTTTACGTCATCACAAAAAACTGATGCTTTTCCACATCGCATCTGAACGAGCCTAGAAAAGTGCAATTGTTACTAGTGCTATCATTACCTCTATGCAAAAATTCAAAATTGAAATATTTGTGTGAATAGGACTATGTGCACACACTGAAGGAAGGGTGAAGTGTTAAGAACGTTGTTAGTTGTTACATTCCATCTGAACGTGCCTCAACCCAAGTGAGTCACCCTGATCTGCCGGTCACCAAGAAGTATCAATTTCACAATCAGCCCCCTCCAAGGAAGAGATGGAAAGAAAGGAGGGGTGTTCAAGCCTAATTATACTGTTTCCCCCTCCTCATTCCTCCATCCCCCCCCCCCCTCATTCCGACATGGATTGATCCTGTGTAGGTCGATGTCTCGTTGATACTGTGAATATGTGCATGGATGCTTGATTTTTTTTTTAAATGATAAATTAGTGAATGAGTTGGATTAGTGAATGATGTTTTCATCTAGCATTAACTAGTTACATTTCCAAAGATTGGGTCAATGTTTCAAAATAGAAATGACATCAACCTCTAAAAATTTGGAGTCCATCTACCATGAAGGTTGCCCCATGTTTTACATAGCATTTTAAACTTCAATATAAACTTCAGCATATACATGTAGCTCCTACAGCCATTTTCTTTACTACATATGAATGAAACAAAATAGAGGGCTATTGCAGGCAAAAGTTGAATGTTCCTTCATGTTTTTCAACTGTTAAACATCTGATATCATGGCTGAAACATAATCTGTGTACCCAGGCCTGCACGTATCCATATAACATTATTGGTACCAACATGAATCATAATGATTTATGCTGCACAACACAGGCAGGGATTACATTTACAGGGCAATACAATGGAGTGGGGTTTGATTACTACAGACAATGAAGTGATAAATTCTGCATCTCGCAGCTGACGATAGAGGATCGAATATCACATTCATGGGAGGGTTCACTTAAAACTCGTGAAAACTGGGTTAGGTGCTCCATGAAGCAGAATCCAAACTTCCTTATCTTGTTAGCCAAGTCGCGCATCCTGCAGTACCCCGAATTCAGGATAAATAACCGCACAGAGGCGACAGTGATGGGTAACTGGCAACGTCCACGCCAGCCACGCACAGATCATCGTCATCATTTTTCCAGGAGTGTTCAAACAATTTTTTCCTGCTATTCAGCAGACCGTGGCATCCATCAATGTAATGGGGAAACAGCTTGATATGATTTGGGGAAGAGAATCAAGACGAGGGAGGGTAGGAATAGTTCCACAGGCGAGACATCTGGCTTGATGAGTAGGACGGTTTCAACTGAAAAGGGTCGTTGACCTTACTTTAATCAAATCAAACCAGCCCTGGACGTTACCGCCAGCCACCGAAGATGCTATCCTGCATGACACACATAGAGCTAGCTTTAGTCAGAATACCCATGTAGCCCATGTGACTCTGATTTATTATCTACAAACTTTTTCACCGATAAACCATACGTTAAGACTAATAGCCTGATTTATCATCAAGTTTACTGCTGAAGTTTAATGTGTCATAATCTGATTATTTCCTTGAAATGGCTACATTCAGGCAATAACTTTTCTCTTCTGTATCATATGTGAGCAATTTTCAGGTACTTTGTGAAATCTTTGCTAAGTGCTCTAAAGTTGTAAGTATTAATCTATCTCTCTGAGGACTATATGTCTCTTTATAGTTAATACAAATGTCTTTCCAAATTTCTCTGTCAGTCTGTTTGTCTGCTCGTCTGTTTCTCTACTTCTATCTTTCTCACTCTCTTCTCTCCGTCTTTTATGACTGCAACAGTCTGCCTATCTATCTACCTATCTATCTACACATATATCTCTATCTATCTCTATCTATCTATCTATCTCTCTAATTATATATTTGTATTTTTTTCTCTCACTCTGAATCAAGTTGTTTTCTCCCTTTCTATACATCTATTCATTCTCTCTCTCTCCATCTCTCTCTTCCTGAAACCTTTTTCAAAACAGTTCAGATGGAGAATACGGCCTATAATGGGCCTCCATCCATCTCCCTCAAGTATCCAACTATCTATCCTGTTGACACATCCAATCCTCATAAACTCATTATCTACACTGATTGAATTCTCTGCCCAGATCAATGAACTTGAAAATCAAAAACACAGATTCTGCACAGCCACTCTGCTAACAAGGGATAAACACAATGAACCTTTTATAGAGGTAGAAGGCAGTTAATGCTAAATATTAGTTCAAATTGCCAATTCAGTCTGTATCTCTAATCTGGTATGAGAGCAATTCTACTCCTCCATGTTCATGAACTTGATCAAGTCTGCCATTTTTCTATAATGATGGAGTATTAATGTACAACCCAGAGTCCATATCATCAATATTAATGTCAAAATTAATGTGACGTTTGATGAGCTTATAAATGGTTTGTGCAGTGATAGTTCTGTAGTTCAAGAGTGGACTTGAGATAGCATACTTTTAGATGATCAGCTCTTCTCCACACCTCAAGCCAAGCCTAAGCCAGCTTGAAAAGTGGTTGTATCAGAGAAATTGTACACATGTAGCTGCAGTTCCAGTATTGAGGACCATGTAGGAGTTAGTCTACAACTCTAACATTTCAGACCCTGCTTTACTCATTACAACCAACAACATTTTTTCTCAGAAACTCAACACAGTAGCATGTGAGTGACAGACATTCAATCAATTAATTACAAGGGGACTTGAGATCAATTTAAGCCCAGGCTTTGGCGGGGCTTACTAGAGGATCTAGGGGTTGGTTGAAGGCGAGAGATCAGGATGGGCTTAAACTAATCATGGAATGGGATTACACTGTCATATCCAATATGTAAGGTGATTCATTCTCTTCCTTTTGGGCTTCAACAAGAAAGTAAGGAAAGGTCCTGTGGCATCACCTCTTCATTAAACCATCCATAAAGCTGTGAGAACAATGGCAATGACATTAACTGATTTACGAGATGAAAAGCAGAATTAGAAATTGAAGTGTTCACACTAATGATATCAATACTACGTTACAAAATATCATGCAAATACATTCAAACATGTGCATAGGAAGTGGCAATTTACAACTTTGCACAAAGTCAGTATAAAAATGATTCATGAATGCATGAAGACTAAAAATGATAACATTGATAAATTATCAATATTCCAATCAGTAGCATCATGATAAACATATTATCATCAATATTTCTACATCTACTAAAGATACACATCCTGATGTGTTATGACTAATACAACAAATTGATGCAACATTACATTTGATGTGCACAGAGGCTTACTTATAAAACACTTCTGTTTCAATTATATCTTGATTTTCTACAGATACTGCCTACTGGTGAGCGTTGAACAACATCCGCTGTCTTATTCTGCTTCATATTTCTTCATTCATCTCCCTACCCTAATCCTCACCCCCATCTCTCTCTCTCTCTCTCTCTGATTCACTATTATTATACATCTAAGCATTCATAAGATACACAGATTTTACTAATGCAGTGCTTGTCAAAGAACAAGAAAAAACATCACAAGTTGTGATCCAATTTGCTAGGCTTTCACTGAAGATGAACCAATCCAATAATAGTGATAACCGTTTTACGTGCCCATCACATTGTAAGATGGTTCCTGGGGGGATTTCACATGACCTCAAATCCTACCAAAAATATTGTGTCATTCAGGGGGGCGTTTCATCAACATTTGTTCGCCGACAATTGTCAGTGCTGACTAAATTTGACCACTCAGAGGCCTGGAAATAGTCGGTGACAATAAGATTGTCGGTGAAAATAATATTAGTCGGTGAAAACCACCGACTAACTGTTTCATGAAACGCCCCCAGATCCACTCTTTAAAGGTATTACAAAGTTTTGTCATGGGGTCATGAATTTGGTTCAGGTGAACATATTGGAAGCATGTGCGATTTTACAATATTCAATGAGAGTTGTCGCGGTTGAAATCGCGGTTGAAATCGAGTCTAAAGTGATGAAATTGTAAATAATAAACTCTTTATGTTGTATAGCGCCCTCTCAAGACTGATATTACTTTAGCTTTAAAACAATGTTTCTTGACTACAATCGCCCAATTTGTATTCCCATTTGGAAATTATATATCAGAACTGCATATTCTGAGAATTTCATGGTCGCAGCTACCATGGAATGGCCTTAGGCGCTAATTTGAAATAT
The DNA here is from genome assembly GCA_037976565.1 of Mesocentrotus franciscanus. Lineage (NCBI taxonomy): Eukaryota > Metazoa > Echinodermata > Echinoidea > Camarodonta > Strongylocentrotidae > Mesocentrotus > Mesocentrotus franciscanus. Next base: position 30,716,076 of record CP137669.1, on the reverse strand, counting down.
TTGAAATTTACCGGGAGCACCTGTAAATTTTGATTATTCAATTTGCTCGAAAGGAGAAGTGTTTTACAGGCCCAGCGGAGCACCCCAATTTGCATATCATTAGCGGCCCGTTCTATTTGAATAACCAACGGACATCTACATGAATCCGAACATGTGTTTGCTAGAATGTAAAATCTTAAAATTCGCGTTGCGCCTTTATTACTGCCAATATCGCTATGAAACTTTCCATACTAACTACAATTATTATGAACTATTATCAGTGAAATAAATATGAAATTCCATGGAATAAAACTTGAGATATGAGCTTCACCCCTCGATAAACACGCCGTCTATTTTTTTTCTGACTCTCCCCTATCCAGCAATGCAGGAAGTAGAGACTTGGTATGAATGTTCATGAGGGTTAAATCCATGTATGGGCGAAATTTTCCCTTGGCTGATGGAGTATTTTTATAGTTATAAGTTCTGTTTCATGGGGCTTCATTCTCAAAATTTGTACTCAGTGAACTCATTGAATATGACGTCATCGTTCTCAGCGATGTACTGCGCATGCGTCTTCGGGCTCAGTGCATTCGGCCGGCAAGACATGTATAACCCAGGCACACGCGAGGTTTAGACAATACACACATTTGAATGAATGGGACTGGTCATAACATTTTGCGCACACGAAGGCTTGTTTTTGTTTGATGAGATTCGGACATTGGGGTCTGACTCTACCCTATCCAGCAACTATAAAAAGAGATATTTCAGAAGGATTGAGATTATTAAATTTCTTTTCTGTTCATATGAGGCAATTCTTGGCCGGTCTTGAAAAAATTGTGAATTTTACAGTGATTTCGTATCACATTTTTCTTGTTTTTGTTTGTCAAAATTATCCCTTAAATTTCACATTTTTGGTGCATCAATAACTCTTGTTATACACACGAGTGTCTTGCAAATTTTTTAAATAATTGATTTAGTAGCTTTGATTTCTGATATTCATCACATTAATGAAGAATTTGCCTTCAAAATTTGTTAACTTTTTTCGCATCAATCGGTACACAATTGTTTATTTTATGCAAATGATGTTTACTGGACGAGAGTCGATCGCACGGTAATTGCACTGCTACACTACGCCTGTTTAGGGGCTAATTTTGTTAGTGCTTATAATACATCCACAGGGGCATCCAAATATATCAACAATTTAAAGAATTACTATCCATCCAATTTCAAAATTTCCCAAAACTTTGAATTACCTTTAATGTTTTTCACAAGCATTTATCAAGAAATAAAGATGTTTCACATGGAAATGATTAGAATTCAATTATGAAAACTTATTCATGCTAAAAAATACTGTAAAACCAGACACCTTCACACTAATGAAAAATTATGGAGTTTTGTAAGTGGTTAAGATTCATGAAGTTTCAAGCTGCAAAAGAATTAATCATAACTACACAACACTTCATGACACAATTCTTTGTTTAAAGTTACAGTAAGAGCACAAAGAATAAAATCAACTTTTTAATAAAACATACTGAACTGAACAGATTTGATTGACTATTGCAAAACCTAATCAATTGGGATACGGGCACAACCCACACTAAAGATTAGGAATTACATGGGGATAACATAAATCCCACAATATTCCACCTACAATTCTATAAATCCCCTAGTGTGAAACCCACTACTAATTGCATCAGGAGGGAATTCCCCTTCATCCGAACGGCTAAGGCATTGAACCTATACACAAGATAGGAGGTTAGCAACCTTTTTTCTCTATCTTCATGCTTCGTACTTAAATCCAATTAGATGAACCTGAACAAGCATCTCCCTACACTGTTTGAAGAATAACTCATCAAATATGATATAAGTTTCTGCACCTGTAAGACCATGTGAGTTTGGGAAATGCAGTGATTTTTGTCTCCAATTCCTCTTCGAAGATTTTAATTGCTTTTTACAGACACAAACAACTTGTTCAAATTTCACATGTAATATTAAAGATATAGCATTAAAAAGAGAAATTAGGTCTGCAGGATTTGAATCAAGCATCATCAAGGAAATAAATTGCCACTGCAAATCAATATCAATATGACCATCATAAGAGAAGCACAGTGACCTAAATGCTTTCCTCAATGTTTCATGGAAAATCAGCCCTCCTTCAAATTCAGCAGAAAGTGAAAATGATCTGACGCATGTTTTAAACAAGCATCAAGCAAATAACTTCCTTTTACACAAAGCGTTAAATGTAATACAACGTTTTGGTATGGGGTCATGAATCTGATGCATGTTTTAAACAAGCACCAAGCAAATAACTTCCTTTTACACAAAGTGTTAAATGTAATACAAAGTTTTGGTATGGGGTCATGAATCTGCTGCATGTTTTAAACAAGCACCAAGCAAATAACTTCCTTTTACACAAAGTGTTAAATGTAATACAAAGTTTTGGTATGGGGTCATGAATCTGCTGCATGTTTTAAACAAGCACCAAGCAAATAACTTCCTTTTACACAAAGTGTTAAATGTAATACAAAGTTTTGGTATGGGGTCAGGAATCTGCTGCATGTTTTAAACAAGCACCAAGCAAATAACTTCCTTGTACACAAAGTGTTAAAGGTAATACAAAGTTTTGGTATGGGGTCATGAATTTGGTTCAAATGAACTGTATATTGGAAGCATATGCGATTTTACAATATTCAATGATCGTCGTCGCAATTGAAATCGATTCTAAAGTGATGAAATTGTAAATATAAACTCTTTATGTTGTATAGCTCCCTCTCAAGCCTGATATTACTTTAGCTTTAAAACAATGTTTTTTTACTACAATCGACCGATTTGCTATTCCTGTTTGGAAATTATATATCAGAACTGCATATTCTGAGATTTTCATGGCCGCAGCTACCATGGAATGGCCTTAGATGCTATTTGAAATATTTGAAATTTACCGGGAGCACCTGTAAATTTTGATTATTCAATTTCTCGAAAGCAGAAGTGTTTTGGGGGCTAAATTTTCTAGTGCTTATAATACATCCACAGGGGGCATCCAAATGTATCAAAATTTTAAAGAATTACTATCCATCCAATTTACAAAATTTCCCAAAACTTTGCATTACCTTTAAGGTTTATGTAAATTTTTAAGTTTCATACAATATGTCCAGTTTGGTTATATTATTATGTTTAGGGGATTTTGTCCAATAAAAACTTAACAAAGGAGTGAATTCAGAACACTTCTTCTTAGCATATCCCTCAGTGAACTTTGCAAAAAAATATTGAAATAGATCAGTTTCAACAAAATTACAGAGACTTATATGAAAGCTTGTGTGAACAAATAATTCTATGCTTTGTTTTAAGGAAACAAACAAATACACAACAACCATCCCAAATGTGATGAAGGGAATGATCACCTGATCACTCTTAGCAGTAGCAGAGAAAGAGAGAGAGGGAGAAAGAGAGAAAGGGTCTCTTTCCATGTGTCAGAAGGTGAGAGTCTTGAGGGAGGTTCGTTGACCTCTACCACTGACCCAACATGTAATCACAAACAAACCACCAGGGGCTAATTCCATTGACGGCACAACTCAATCCTTTTCATGCCTCTTAATCTCTTTTTCGCTTTCTTTTTCGTCTTTTCTGGTTTTTCTCTTGAGTTTCAGCCTGGTGTGTTCACTAAAACTGCCTGATCTAGATTTTATAGTTAGAATGTCCTTAAATATATAGAAACTATGACAATAACTCATTTTTCATATAACAATTTGCAAACTAGAAGTAAATTATCAAAGCAATGTACCAGTCAAAATATGATCAGAATATGTATTTTGTTGATAAGGTTGTTTCAAAATTAAAATTCAAGTCCATTTCAGTCAATTACACAATTTCACTGTGGGTGATAAAATGATTCGAGAGGTATAAGGACATTGACTCATTAACATGGACATAATTCTCTTATGTCTCTCAGGACATGAAGAATGGTAGTAAAACGTGTTTTCAAAATGTTGCTTTATATTATTCATGCATTATCGTTATTATCTTGCTAGTATTTCATAATGACTATCTTTTGCTTTTGTTTGGTAAGGTTAAATTATTACCTTGGCTAGATATTGATAATTCACTCCCAAACCAGTGACAATGGTTGATCATCCCAAGGCTACTGATGCTTCCCTTACTCCCGATCATCAATATCCCATGAAGCACGACTTACATTGAGGCCAGACGCTAAAAACAATCCCTTCTGCACGAACAAAGGAGGAGGGGGAGGAGAGAAATGAATTTGTCCTCATCCCTAGTCCCACTAATTCATCTCAAATTATCATCTCTGCGAATGAAGAAATATGACCCCAGGGGCAGAGGACAAGCAGGTTTGTCCATCCCCATCAAATCAAACCCTAAATCCAGGAGGATGATGCCGTTTGTGAGATGAGAAATGATGTTTCTTCACAATGCCGAGTTATACAGGTTTAAAGGTTATGTTGGGTTCCAGGAAACAAAAGTGACTTTCTAAAGTGAGTGGTTAAAATTATTCTAACAGGTTCATTATACAGTTGTAGATTGTAGATTTCACCAAAATGTGAATAAATCTTTGATTTTTGTTTAAAATATTGAATATCTGAAAAGCATAAACACTGATCAACACATATGGGACTACCAGTACATAATAAAAGAGGCAGAATCACGTTACTCTTCCTTGCCTTCATACTTTTTCTACCAAATGTCCTTTGTCAGATAACATTTCCTTGTAGTCTTCGACATATGATTTTATTTTTCGATTCTGTTTGAATTCTAATTGCCATTTCTACAACTCAAGCAAGACTACCTTTAATGGCCAACCATCTCACGTGGCTGCTCTCCCGTAACCTTCTCCTAGATACATGACTAAGACATCCCCCAGGTGCTCCTGGTTCAAACAAATGATGCAGAGATATTGCCTCTCCCAGATACAACCAATTTATCCGCGCAAATTGCCTCGGTTGAAGCCTTTACCTTGGAAAGTAGGCCTATCAATCACATATTACTTCTGACATTAATTCACAACGAATCGTTTCTTATGGCTGATTTGGTTATGCATACTAAAACAGGTGAGTTAGTGTTCAGCAATGCAAGGCTCAGACAGAGAGACCTGCTCGCATCCGTCTGCTCGTCCAGGCCAGCCTTGCATAATTGCATGTAGTTGATTGTGAGTGTGTATGTATTGCATAATTATCCTTTCTGCTTCCATCTCGGGGGACAGAGTCATCCAGCCCTTTATCCCCAGCAAAATGAAACAGCGGAATGGCACGCGCCCGTAGGGGCACACTCACCGCGGAATAGGATTCGGTGAGCGCTCGACGGTGCACCGTGACTGGGACGAGATTCGCATCTAATCTTTTGGGGAAATAGCAGGGATCTGCTTGCCTGGTGCCTTTCATTAGTCTCTCGGTTTTTACCCAATTTCTGATGATTGCTGAGGAAGATGAGGGACCCTGCCATGTACAGATATCTGATGCATATAAAACAGATGCCAGGATCAAGCCAAGGGGGGAAGCAAGCGAGATGAGATGCATTTATTCTCTAGAAAAACATCATCAATCATTGGCAAAACGTTGGCAAGGTTGAAAGTATGATCTAATATAACTGGGTCGCGCATAGAAGTGAAGGTCAAAAGTTCACAATCATTTAACTGAACTACATTGTTCTACATTCATTCCATTTGATTGGATATGAAAGTCTTCTGACACAAAATATTGAAAGCAAACCTTAACTATCGGTACTAACAAAGTCTTACACCGATGCAGTCAGTTTTGCAGTACTACATATTTTGCATATCTAACACAAATATGATTGGTAAGCATTAAGGCTGAATCACGTTTCAAATTTTCTTCAATAATGCAATGAGGACGTAATCTAAAAATCTGAAATCAGGCGCTTGTGGAATGAAACAAACAAATAAACAAGCAAACTTGAGAGTAAAAGGAACATGACTTGAGAATGAGGATATCATAAAAAACATGTGAAGCACATAATTATATTATCTGCTGAGAGCTAGATGGGTGTTAACTCCATCTAAACTGCAAATAGCAAACGTCCTTCTGACTCTACCAAAGCAGTGTCAATTATGCAAAATTACTGCTCCAACATTACTCCAATAAAATTGATTAGACCTTTAGCAAGTGTTGTTGAATCTTGAAGCAGACAAGGATAGAAAGATTACTCAAGATTGAAGCAGTAAATAACCTCATGGTACAACATATGATCCATGAATTAGATTGGAAACACACTAGATACTCTCTTCATCACGTAACTGGGCCAGGATACAGCACAAAAACACCCACAACTCTACAGAGATAGGGTCAAAGTGGATCACGACCCTTGACCCTTAATGAGACAACTGAGTCATCCTAGTTCATTGACCCATTACCTGACCTGAAAAAAAACAATCCAAGGGGGAACAGAGCTCTTCACATTGGACACTGAACACTTTCCCTCCTGGCCGATCCCTAGTCTACCTTCCGTTACTCTGATGGCTTTAAAAGGCAAAATTATCATAAATGATTTAATTCCAATTTCTACAAATAATCCTTTTAAATTCAGGAGGATCTCTGGTTTAAACTGTAGTGTTTATTCAGACACATTCTACTTTTTCTAAATGAAATATTATCATTTACATAAAAATTTGCAAGCAGCACTGCTACCACCTCAGTATTCTGAAATGCAGTAAGTGGTGCAAACGCTGGAATTTGTTTGTTGTCAATGATATCATAGGGGTTAAATCCTAGCCTGCTGCCTATATCCTTCGACTGATGCATCTCATCTAGCATTGTTTCGCTTGACCCTGATCTAGTAAATGACTACCTTGCGGAATCTCTTCTTTATTAATAATATCATTGGGGGAGGGATAGGGTCCGAGAGGGGTAGACTAGAGGGGGGAACCGGGCTCAATTTGAGCTGCTTGTGAGACAGAGCCCCAGGGATGAAGCCCCGGGATCAGAAGAGGATTGTGGCAAGACGCACTTTCCATGCATTCTGAAATTCCTCCTAGATCGTGGTATGGGTGTTCCGTTGCAGGGTGATGGAAGGGTCCAGTTAAAGGCGGATCGATGGGCCAAAAAGAATAGCACAAATATATGCTGCTTCTACCTTTACATATCATAATTCACATTTCAAACTGACATGTATTATTACAAACAGATTGTTTAGAATTGAATATTTAAAGTGATATGCAAAATGAGAGTACTGTATGTCAGTTCTGTTATTACATCAAAGTGATTTTGCACGTCACAACTTTAGCTTCACTTCATAAATACAATCATCAGCATTATCTAGACTAGACACAGACATATTTCATATATAGCAGAAATTAATGATAAAATAACACTTTTGAATGAATTTATGGAACACACTTTATCAGAAAACAAGCAAGCCATCATTGGATAGGATTTTTTTCCTCCAAATTTAAACAATATTCATGTCAAAAGTAGAAGCACACAATTTGAGGAAAGCACCATTCATCACAGGGCAGTTCTTGTGCCTTTAACATCAAGAACGGCTAGTTTAACCTTTCCCAAAAGGTTTGGCAGGGGGATTAGCCGTGCACGCACCGGGGCTTGGCCTGGAATGCCTTGGGCTCAGCTCACCTACGCCCTCCTGACATGGCCCCCTCAAGTCCCCTTCCCACAGTTCCCAGGTAGGGAGAGACTTGTATTAAAGCAAATGAGAGGTGATACAGAATGCGAGGGGTGGCTAGATAGACATATATATATATATATACATATATACATATATATATATATAGACAGAGAGAGATTAAGAGACAGAGAAATAGAAGAAAAAATCAGAGAGACAAAAGAAAGTAGAAAGCTACATTATAAGACAAGGAGAAAGAAAAACATCTATGGTGCAATGCAGACATTGACTAAAAAAGACGAGAAAGAAATAGACAGATATGTGACAAATATCATAGGAGAGACAAAGAGACACGTAACAAATTAGAGTCAGAGAAACAGGGGAAAAAAATTACATAGGTATACAGATAACAAAGGACATGACATACAGATGGAGACAGGCAAACAGAGAAAGGCAGAGAGGGAGAGAGAGAGAGAGAGAGAGAGAGAGAGGGGGGGTGGGGGGGGAGCTAGAAACCTTAGTAGTAAGGTGTCACCTTGCAAGCAGCTTGTTTCACATTGATCAATGGAAGAGCACAGAGTGATGACATACGTGCCACAAGAAGGAGAACATAGTTTGGAGTTCAGTGTTAGCTAGGGAAACCCAATCTTCACAGCGCCAGGGGCGATGCAAGCTGAGTTAGAAGTCAAGGGCGCTTTGCTACTCTGATATCCATTGGAATAAGAAAGCCTGCACAGCCAGCACAAAGTTTGGAAACAATTTTTAATTGCAGGATCCCAGTGCAATACCTTCATGCCCTGCATTGCTCCAATATTTGTTGATTAAATCTATATTGAATTTTTAAAATTATAACCTAGAGATGGAATATGCTGACAAGAATAGAAAACTCTCATTGAATCACGATTTGCATTGAAATTTTTCTTCTGTTGTTTTAAACACAAATCAAAAGACCTTGACAGATTTAAAATTTGGGCCTTAGGGCCAAATACACTTCAAATTTGTCAAAACTTATTTAGAAATCAATTGACACTGTTTTTGTTATATTGTCTGTTGACAGTCAGAAAGCTTTCAAATTTCCACCTTTCTGTCTGAACAGCCAATATGGGTGTGAATGAATGTAGTCTTACTTATTGGTCACATTTTTCAAATTTTTAAAAATTTCATGAAAATATATGGCTTTACAAAATACTAAAATATGACATTTCATCTCCCATAATCTATGAAATCTAACACAGAATTTGTACAAATTTTTAAAAAGTGCTGAATTCTCAAGAAATAATGAGAACAGGGTGTCAAATTATTCTAGGTTATTTTTGCCGGATGCAATTCCAAAATTAATGCAACATTCAAACGTCTTTCACACCTTCTTTTATTCTACATCTTCTCTCCCTTGGTATAGCCGCACATCAATTTAGAGAATTTTTTTATGGAATAAAAAAAAAACACCAAGTCTACGCGCTATGCAAATATGCCCTTTTCCAGAAAAAGAGGGAATTTCCTCTTTCTATCATTTATTATTTAAAGGTTCAAGAATAGGGTAAGAAGTGTAATTGATCAAGCTCAATAAATACTTCTACTTCATGTGGACAGAGCAAATGACTAAGTGCAAATACTGCGACCGACTAAAACTTGTTCAACAAACGTGAAAATGAATGCTGCCATTCCCATTCCCCCATTATTTTATTTTTCACCTCCTTCCCCTACACTCTCTCTCTCTCTCTCTCTCTCTCTCCCTCCCTCTCTCTCTCTCCCTCTCTCTCCCTCTCTCCCTCTCTCCTCTCTCTCTCTCTCTCTCTCTCCTCTCCTTATTTTCTTTGGTTCATTCTTTACCCAGTCTTTTCATCCTTTTTTAATACATCGCCCGCTAATATTGTCCTTGCCCTTGCTCTGCTCAGAGCTCATTCAAATGTACATACGGTATAAAGAAATACACAGGGGAAATAATCTTGTATGGCCTGCACTGGGAGAAATGCCAATCATATGCAACGAACATAGGCTGGAGAAGAAGCTTTCCTTATTTTGTGTACGGACCCTATTCACACGGCCCCACCAACAAAAGCTACTTGCATAGTTCTACTTTGGACAGTATGTGATGATGATGCCTATATCCTAGCTCAATTTAACACCAAACACAGATAATCATCTGAATTACCCTTCACAGAAGGCTTTGCACATTTATGAGCTAAATGAGGCACCACAGTGTGAATGCGTTTCATGGAGAGCTGGAAAACGCTTCATATGCGTCCCACTTCTACCGTGTCTAAAACTGAACTGGTAAATACTCTTGTCAATGGAATACAGCTGAGTAACTACTGCTTCTGATGATACAATCAGCCTGTGAGAATAATGTGTCACTTTTACAAATACTCGTTAGACCATTCTCTGCCTTCTCCTATTTAATGTGTGAATGAAGTTGTGATTTCAAATAAAAGAAACAGAATAACAATGTACATAATAGAGAAAGAGAGAGAGGGGGGTGGGAATGAAAGAGAGAGAGAGAGGGGGTTGGAATGAAAGAGAGGGTGAGAGGGAGGGAGAGAGAGAGAGGGAGGGGGTGAATGACAGATAGTGAGAGGGAGAGAGAGAGTGAAAAACAAGGAGAGATTCTCTTTTTAAAATATTATTTGTGTAACACAACAGTACACCATTATATATTTTTTTCAAAAGATTTAAAGATGGCTTAAGAATTATTTCATATCATATAGCCCTGCCGTTTTACTGTTACTTATTTTGTAATGTAGTGATTATTTCTTTTTAAATCAATCAAATCCCTAATTTTTTCTTAATCATTGTTGAGAGCTGTGATTTTTGTTTCTTTGTTTGCTAACCCTGTATAAATATGACAATAGTGTCAACATCTAATATATCTAAATTATCAAACCATATAGTTTTTAAAGCAGAATTAACTAATAAAAATTTTAGGATGACACAATTTCTGAGAAAAATAAACATATCTAACACCTCTTTTCCACAAAATCTTTGCAGACATGCATTGTAACATAATGGTTCCTTAATAACAAGTGGTATATATGTGGGGACATTATGACAACCACAAATGTGTGGTAAAGTTTTGATACCATTTATAAAATGTTTCTCTCATTCATAATTTCACACATCATCAACCATGAACAATACAATTTACCAAAACTACAAGTAAGAAAGAATTACAAGTAAGAAATAATTTTGAGAAATTCCCCATGAAGTAGTACCATGAAGGTTTAAAAAATTAGGAACCAGAGCAAACTATATATTCTAAGTACTTGAAAGGTTTACTAGGAATTATCTTAGGTGAAATTCTTTTGGTGATATCCATGGGGGGAAAAAGAAGTGCTCCTCAACTAGATTTTAAACTCGATTGCAAAAACAACATCATAAAATATAAGATTGGATAAGGGTTAAATTATGTATCTTGATACATAATACATAAAATCTAAGTCAGAAAATAATCATTCCATTTGGATTTATTAATCAAATGTTCAGAACCAGAATGGCATTAACTCTATACAGGGGTATATGAGTTAACACCCTTCTGGCTCCATACAGACAAAATACTTGTTTAACATCAGGTTTAGATAACACATTATGACTGTTGTGAATTTAGAAGGGGAAGCCTGGGTAGTCTTTTTAAAGATTACAATTTAACTTCATGTACACATAAAATAGTAAAAACCATGATATTGTCACGCGGGTGGCAGAAGGGCATTATTCGCATTTAAAGATTTGTTTTATATTCAAACTACTTTCCGTGCCGAAAATTGGTTTAAAACTTAGGAGACTAATAGAAATGTTATAGTAGAACACGGCCACAATTTTTTTTCGGAAGTAAGTCAGTTTTATAAAAGTTTGAGGTGATTTAGTGCTAACGCCCTTCTGCTTAGAGCATCATTTTTTTACCTGAAATTCGAGCTAACGCCCTTCTGCCACCCGTGACGATATGTCAAAAGGAATAGACTTCACTTTGCATTCAAATACACTTCTTAAACATCAGTCTAAGATATCTACACAATGTTTGGATGATCAAATGAGATTAAACACACTATCTTTAGAACATGTTTTACCACTAATTTCATTCAGCAAACATATCCCCCATCGAATCAGCACACTGCATCACCATGGAACATCCAGAGATATGTCACAAACATTGTTGCAGTGAAAGAAAGCGCACAGGTTCTTATTAAATTTATAACTAGCGCATGAGCCTATAAATATTGATAATTGAATCACATTGCACTTCGTCGCAATTCCCGCACGCTGGATACTGGAATAATTCCTTCATCTTTCTTTCTTGAGAAGTAAATGAAGCAAGCATACCTCCTCATGAGTCTATTCAATACATTGGCACATGCATCGACTCATTAATTTCATGATGCTGCATGAGACGTTCATCACATCTTCGTGCCATCTGGGAGAATGGAATAGTTTCTCCGCTCAGACTCTTTCCTCCCTCGCAGATTTTATAATTTCCCCCTTATCTCCTCCTCTCTCCTCATTCTCTATCATTGCTTCCCTCATTCACAAACAGGGGCATCGGTGTGACAACATCCCCACATTACATTTTTTTTGTCAAGAAATGAATTTTGCTTGTTGGAACTTGTTTAACTTACGTGTCGGCCTATTTGGTCTGACACCCCCCCTCTCATTCAAAATGGTCTAGAGATGCGCCCGTTTACAATCTCCATCTAGATTGCAGATAAAATGCATTCCTGCTATCTTAGCTTTGATATGAAAAGGGTAACTGTTCACACTTCAAACAAAATATTCTATACACATAATGCACAGAAATGTCTCATTTGAGCATTCTTTCATCACCACTCTTGAGCAAGCAAGCAAACAAATTGCTCCTTATCAATCAAATGCTTCGCATATAAGTATCTATTACCTGAATGTGACTAACAATAAATCAAATTTGATACACTAATACATCATGAATGAGATTCGGAGGTTACAATGTGGAATCTTGGTTTTCCATATATACACATTAGCATACTTTGAAACCTAAAATATAATCCTATCAACGCTGAAGAATAACAATATGAGTCAACTCCCTTATACAGATCTCAATATACATTACATGGAGTAAGAAAGAGTTTGAAATATATCTAATCTACATTTATATCAGACCCATGTAAGCTTGATGATTCATTTTTCCTTTCCTTTTGGAAAAAAAAACCCTGCAAAATTGAATCAAATCACTAAAACAGAGCAATACAATTATACCTCAACTGCCGAATTTGTTAGCAATTTATAAAGCAATAATAACCGAGACTCAAATCAGTGATTTAAGTTAGCACTGATTTTAGTCAGCAACCCTGGACAAGGATTTTCAGACTTGCCTGGTAGACTACATGTAGGCATAACAAAAACAGGTTTGATGTACACGTAGATATCAGAAAAAGAGAAAAAGAGAAAAAGAGCAAAATATAGAGAAATGGGTTAAGAAAAACAGTAATCTGGAATGCTCATCAAGAGGTTATGATTCATACTTTTGTTGCTGCCCAAGTCATCGCCAGTGAGAGCCTAGCTAGCATACATCATTGTACAAACAGGCTGAAGGAACAATACATCTAGGCAGCATGGGTGGGATCGAGGGGGGGGGGTAGGACACCATGCTACAGCATACAAGGTATCATTAAATCATGCTAATCTATCAGAGTACTATATTCTTTTGTTTAAGCTGCCAGGAGAGGGTGGGGTGATGGAGAGGGAGGGTGGGGTGATGGAGAGGGAGGATGGGGGTACCTGGAAGTACATGCCTACCATTACATGGTGTAGCATGCAAGGTATCCTCACTCCTGCTGATCCCATTGTACGACACTTGTTCCTGTGGCAATCATTCCACCACTGTCGATATCAACATGTACAGTGTACACCGACCAAATTTTTAACTTATACATTGATCCCACAACAAACACTAAACATAACCCTAACCCTAAGCCTAGACCAAAACCTAGAACCCAATTGTGGTCAATTTCCTGCACTGACCGAATTCCTAACTTCAACCCTTGACCAAAACACTATCCTGAGCCTAAACCTTACCCTAAATCTAACCAAAAAACTCAAGTGCAACCCTAACCCTATATCTTCAATGAAATGTAGCCTGAGGCAATTGTGGGATCATCGCTGATTCATCACAAGGTGCTATATAGTTATCATTCCGACTAATCACTGTCATTTTCCTGACAGTACTAATCCCTTTACCACACCTTTCTCTCCATCTAGTGATCAGTTTCTGAAATGGCTAACCACAGCGATACATGTAGCATTGCAGGCCAACTGGCAACAGGATTGAGGATGGTAACCCTAGTCTCTTATACTAATGATTATATGGTCCATATCATTATTGGTGATAGTCCAACAAGGAAATAAATATGGCAGATTTATGTAATCTAAGCAATTGTATTATACCCACAGTTTAGAATATCTGAATTTTTTATACACCACCGAATTGTTTTATATGTATTAGCTTTAAGTTGATTTCCTATGTATTTATATTCAATTTGATGTCTATATGATTTGTTCTATTACTGTTACACAGACTTGCTGAAAAGCAGTCTTTTTAGGCTGATGTGAGTTTTCTGTGAATAAATTCAATTCAATGTGAGTATTAAAAAGCAACATTTATTTTTTTTTCCTATTGAGTAGTCATTATATAAAAAGGTAAATTATTTTATAATAGTCTAAAAGTGATCACATCTTTAAATTGTTGTCTTCACCAACTATGTATCCGACAATAATCTAATGATAGTGGATAATGAGATTTGTATAGGTACCCCTAATTCCACTATACTCTATAGATTAAAGCTGAAAGCTAATTTCCTAGAAAGTATAAATCCCTGGTATTTACCTGGGAAACTAAAGACCAAGCTTCACAATATTTCAATAATCGCAGATAATTTGTGTGTCTTTTTGTACTTTTGACTGTATTTTTGTATCTCACTTTTTTCAACCATTTTACCACTTTTAATTGGGCAATTGCATTTAACCATTTAAAACTAATATAAAACATGGTGTTTCAGTATTTATTTATTTTACCCTTTATGTGGAGGGCTAAATCAGAAAACAGTTGTGCTTTTCAAAATAGTTAAATAGAGAGTTGATTTCAATGACTCCGCCTTAGTCACATGTAATTCAAAGGCCACCATAAGTTTTTTGCTGTACATATATATTTCTTGTAGCAATTACCACAAAGGATACTTGCATTACTATAGACCCCCCAAAAAGCAGCTTTACAATTACATGGTTCCATGCATCAGCAGTATTTTTACAACTCTTTAAAAAGAACCAACATCCCTATTTAAAGTCAAGCTACACTTGATAATAACAGCAGAAGTCATAACTGAACAAAACAATAATATATTCGATTGAATGACCCTGAGTGGAGTATACTTGACCTGCTTGCCGACGAGGCCAAGCGTGCACAAATCGTTTGTCCCACATACTCGCTAATGTACAAACAATTTCAGCGTTTGATCCTACAATCAATGATGTTGTGGGCGCAGTTTAGACAAGTTTCTATTGAAGGTCGCCCCAACTCTGGCCCCAGCAAATATAATGCCTGATAGAATAACACAAATATGCCAGCATAAATACAGACTTGAAAATATTCAAAGACTCACAGTTCCTTTATATTTTTTTGTTTTTCTTTCATTCATCGAGAGTCAATATCTTGGGAGTAAAGCCAATTCTTTGTACTTTTATTCTTATACCTCTTAATTTTTTCAAACAATTTTATTCCCTTTTTATCGTTCACAATTCTGACTAATGTTACAATCATGACATGGCCATGATAAAATCTGAATGTGTAGAAATATATAACTTACTAGACATGCAAGTACCTGTGAAGTTAGAACTTGAAGAGGTTCGTGTTAACATTACCTTCTGAAATATGTTTACAACAATCTTCCCCCCCCCCAGTTTTTCAATGATTTTGTGAATTACCACTCAAGGTGCTTTGTGTTGAGAAAATGTAATAAGACATACATGAGGATAATGCTAGATTGTTTGTCTAGTTGACTATAAGTCCCATAATACAAATGATTACATCTCCAAACTATATGGCATTTTCTAATGGGAATAATGCTATGAAAACTCATTAGAATGTACAATTATGTGCACAGTTGGATTCCAGTGAATACAGAACAGTACTTTAAGTACAGAACAAAACAGAACAGTGTTTATTGCTGTTCTGTTTAAATAGTATATTATTTGTAATAGCATATTTAAGCGTAGCACTCGCATGTTAACTTGGCCATTCACTTATATATTCCTGACCTCCTGATGACTTCTGCTAGCCAGGGAAAATTACTGCTGCGGATTCTTGGACATATTTATGAAAGGTTGAAAGGTTCAAAGGTCATGGACAATGCCAACTCTTGGGGATGCCAATGTCAAAGGTCAATGCCAAAGACATGGGGGTGGAGGGTTTCAATATGAAAGGACATGTGTGGCCTGTGGGCTGAGGGTGATTAAAAGTTTAAGAATAAATCCAGTTCGGTAACAAGAAGTCATGAAGATCATCGAGAATAAGTAAAATGGTACAATAAGTGTTCTGTGCAACTTGAGCTTATGTAAATTTAAAGTTACCAATATGGCCACAAACTCTTCTTTAACAATAAAAAATATTTATCCGGCGAAGAAAGGTTGGACTCTGGTTTTTTACCTTTTTACTAAAAAAGTTAAAAATTAAAAAACACTTTGAGGAGAAAATTCTTACAAGGTCCCTAGAATCATCCTTAATTGCCTCTGGTAAGATTTACATGTATGCATCTAATTCTGCAGATTTCTAGGACAAAGCAGAGAGATATGATTCCAATGACGTTTGTGATTTTATGGCTTATGCACCATACCTAATACCACAAGATTAACTAAAAAGCTATGCCAATTTCATGCCCGAGGCTGGATTGCTTCTTAAAAGATATGTTTCATCATCCAAACAAGAAGGATAATCATAACGATTGTGTTTATCTTTGTGATTTCAATCCAGATAGGTGAAATTTCTTTTCAGCGTTGCAGACATACCAGGTAAATCCGCAGCCCACAGCTAAATGGTCCTTTTATCTATAGGGGCATTTACACTGCAAGCAAAAATTGTGGGTTTTTCTCACATTCCGGAGTTTCATCGGAAGTTGCTAGTTACCCATACAAAACGTTGAAAAACCAAAATCGTAAAAAGACCCATCTCTTGAATGTGGTTTTGTGAAACGCCAGCCGAAACGCTTCCGTTTTGCAGTGTAAATTTTTACTTTCAAAACACAAAACAATTTTTCCAGTTTTGTCTCATATTACTCTCATTTCCATGCTATCACACGCAAAGCAGCGAAAAGTGGTGCATGCACACAAATCACACCAAAAAAAAATCAGCATTAGAGAACATTAACGTTTTTTTATGTTTTGTTTTTCGAGTAGTTTAAACTGTATATATATTTTTTTTAGTGACTTTAAAAAAGAGAGGATTTTCCTGCAATGTAAATGGGGCTAAAGACGCATTTAAGTTTTGGGAGACAGGAAATTATCATAACCAGCCATCTATAACCAGGGATTCAACATGTCATCAATCACTCGAGAAAAATCTATCTAGAACGAGCTAATTTAAGAATGAGGCAAATACTGAAAAGCTATCAGAGATAACTCGGCTAGCAGAAATGTATGTTATTACAAAATCCAACTGAGTCCATTATCCAACAAGTTTTTATAGTGAACACAAGAGCTCATAATATTCAATTGTAATATATTGTCTGCAAACATTGCGTCAAACTTCTTTTTCTTTTCTTAAATCAGGATGGATGCCGGAATCAAACAAAAAACATAAATTCAGTGGTCAGGAGTCAGGCAGAGTAATTTCTCGACATAGATTATAATTATATCTGGTGACCTCCTTTGGCATAATTGAAACAGACAGCTTTATGACATCTCAATTTCTAAGGGATGACAAATGGAAAGACGTGATATTACTCCGCTCCAGTAAATTATTGGGACAGGACTTAAATCCCTGAAAAATAATGATTAAACAGATCACTAAAAGGATATTTACAGGGGAAATCTGTGGAATGGTATTTGGGTAATTGTTGAATCCATGGGCTGGGTTTCAGGATCATGAGCATGGCTCCATGCGGGGCAGGCTAAATGAATGAATGAATGGGATTGTGGGGGCAGGGAAACACAATCGTGCGGATAACTGTAATCAAGTATCATGACAAACCCTAACATTGTGGTTTCTCTCTTTCTTTCTGGCCCTTTCTGTCTTTCGCCCTTCCTCTCTCTCTCTCTCTCTCCCTCCCTCTTTCTCACTCTCTTTCCCTTTCTTCACTCCTTCAGTATATCCTACTTCCAATTCATTTCAATAATACAGCTAAAAGCAGCTTTGGAAGCAAGACAAATGGTGTGCGTTGCAGAGAATGAAAATCCAATTTTCCGTGGTTAGCCCCGGCATCCACGAACCACACTGGGCAGAGTATCAACGATAAACAAACCCTGAGCGTGGATGCCAGGCCAAAAGACATAGGAGGTGGGGAAAAAGTGGATGAAAGGTAAAAAAAGAACAAAAACAAATGCACGGTTAGAGTGAGTGTTGTGCCATCAGCAAAAGGCAACAAGGTTTATAACGGAGAAAGATTGCTTGAGAAGTAAAGAGCTTTCTCGCGATATGACTACGCAAACGAGTTCCAGCGAGCGAGCGCACTCAGGCTGCAGCTTCTGCATGAGCCTGACAAGTTAATCCCTGCCATTCCCCACTGCTAGCCATACAGCTGCAGCCACTCTGACAACCCTAATTTACGACTCCCCATTTTCATTACCGGACTTTTTTCCATTTTTTTCCTCCTGCCCCCTCGTTCCTTGGTTCTGATAGCGATTCCTTGTCTGTGTATCTCTCCCTTGGCCTCGGTCAATCACCCTTTGCACGATCCCTAAATTGACTTGCCGCTTGCCATACTTTGCCCCCAGCAGGTTATGACAGGCCGTGTGTGTAACTCCCTTTCTCTCTCTCTCTCGCTGCCCTCCAGGCATGCAACACCATACACACACAAGACAAAATAATAATCTCACAAAATCCTTTAACAGATCAGAATGAGAAAATATGAAATCCTGATTGCCTCTGTCCCACCCACTCCATCACCCACACCCCCAACCTATTTTTTCCCACTATTCCAAATTCCCAACTTAAAGGCACAAATCAGTATATATTCAGAGCTATGATGCCAAAATACTCAATCCAAAGTGTATAAGCTATCAAAACAACCCATCAACAAACTTAAATATTTAAAAAATAATAATTATAATTTATAACTTGTAAATAATTTTGGCATTTTTCTGAGTGTGTAATTGGGCATTTTATGTGAGAAGAAAAATATACATACAGTATACTTATCTATACAGAAATCAGAATCACCTTTCAAAATACTTTTGATACAATTGTCAATACTAAAACTCTCCAACACTTTTTGTTCTTTTTTGTTAACATTTCCAAAGAGGTTGTGTACATTTGAACGACTTTAATTTTCAAGTCAGGAACATTGAAAGGTATCCTTACATCTCCTGCTGAGCCACTATCATTTTACCTTCTCACTTTCTTCACCAAAACAGTATCAATTAGAAAACCTGAAATATAGGGTCCTGAATGAGGTTTATGTCTGGTGGGCTTTGGGGCAAGATTCCTCCTGGTTTACATAAAAGCCTGCTCAGACTACAGAAAACTATATGGAACTCATACAAGAAATATGGTAAAGAGAAATGTCTTAAGAAATTAGTTTTGAAGAGGTCAGCTGACACGTCAGTTGGCCAATCATCACTTGGGTAAATAAGCC
This sequence comes from Mesocentrotus franciscanus, assembly GCA_037976565.1. Classification (NCBI taxonomy): domain Eukaryota; kingdom Metazoa; phylum Echinodermata; class Echinoidea; order Camarodonta; family Strongylocentrotidae; genus Mesocentrotus; species Mesocentrotus franciscanus. The sequence goes on along the minus strand of CP137669.1, from coordinate 30,696,709 downwards.
TCACCCAGTCATATGGTTTTTGTACAATCTAAAGTTTAGACGAGAATGGGACCCTGATTCTTTCTCAAACATGCATTTTGCTATATGACGTTTGTTGTACGAAGTTCAGACTAGAGAAAATTAAATTAGATATAGTGTATAGCTGAAAAGTTTTCATATACCAGTATGCATACTACAAACTGTGGTAGTCTGAATGGGGGTGGGGGGTGGGGGAGGGGTGAAAGGAACGGGATGAGTAGAGCCACTAAAAGGTGATACAATGACAGTGACCCAGTTAAAGCTTCAAGGTATCACCGAAGATGCACCCTTGACATTACATTTCACCTCACATCTCTCAAATTCCTTTCTTCACCACCGAGTTTAGACCACATCTCCTCCTCATCTTGGTCACCTCAAGGCAGGTTTTTGTTTGTGTGCTCTACACCGCACACCATGCAAGATCACCTGTACATGGGATTCCAGTCGATATGAAATCCAGAGGACTGTATTAGAGTGAGACAAATGTGACAGGATATCTGTGTACTAGACCCCGTTCTCATTCACTTCGTTGGAGCGGTCTAACTAAGACCCGTTCCTCAGGAGCGGTTCTTAGGTGAGTGAGAATGGTCAAAGTGGTCCAGGAAGTGGACTTCTGGACCGCTCCAGAAGACCACCTCGGGAGGTGGTCTTGAGGGACGGGTCTTATTAAGAGCGCTTTGGAGCGCTCTAACATGTAAGTGTTTCCGCGCGCGAAAAAATTTACCCGCTGACTTGAGCTGCCATAGCAACAAGACGACTTTGACTCGTGGAGCGGTTTGAGCCATAAAAAACTGCTCGGAGTGTGAACCCTCGCAAACCGTTTCTCAAGACCCGTTCCTCTGGAGCGGTCTAACTAAGACCACTTTCAAAGTGAGTGACAACGGGGTCCTAGAGAGGCAACCGATAAAACTGAAATCCCTACAATGATGTCCTCTGTAAATGTACACATATAATTATAAAGAGAATCTAACCTACTTCATTACTAATCTCTGAATTTTGAAATTTTTGTAAACTGATATCTGCTGAACATCGGAATGCTTTCAGCAAACACTGAAAATCATATCAATTTAAAACAATATCGGCCAACAATATTATTAACAGTCATACAAAAATACATGTAGTTCTAGACAATGGGTTTCTATTTAGAAATCAATGAAAACGAATCAAATCAGCTGCTATAAGAAATAGATCCACAAAACTGTCTTTCGTTGTTTTGTCCTCAGATCAAAAGGATATACTGTAAGGAAAGAGACAAGCTTGTAAAGGAGCACAATAAAAATGTATTACATAGGCCATTCACCTCACGCTGACACTGCTATGACCATAGGCCCCTCCTATCGCCCTCTGTAATTGTGAAAGTGAAGCCCGAATTTCAAGCTAATGGGCTGTGTCTTCACGGGGCATGTTCTAACCGCCATACTGAATAGTAGAAAGCAACGCTTAGCCGTTCACGGGGTTTTTGCGTTAATTCAGTTGCTTGCAACCTTCAGCTGTTACTTGAGCACTCTATTCCAATGAAATGCTATCTCTCAACGTGTCAATTCAATCTGATTACACCTGCGCGTCTTTAATAGTGTATCCAGGGTGATATTATTTGGAGGGGGCAGTGGTAGTGACTTCAGTAAAATGCAGACATGGTAATCGAATGTCAAAATAGAATTTATAGGTCAAGTTTGTTGGGAGTGGAAGAAAAATATTTTATCAGGCATTAATCAAGTGTAGAAATCCTTTTAAATAATATTAGTGTTTCAGAAAAACATAAAACATTAATTATTACATAATACAGAATATACCTATATACATGAAAGAATTACTACTGTCTACCTTAGATATGAACTTCTTTTCACATCAAGATTTTCACATTTCTGAACTATATATATATATATATATATATGTTGTTTGTGAGAGTCCTAATAAGTATGGTTTATCTGATTTTTTTTAAAGAACTGTTCTATATAGTTTAGTTGTAGTTCAAGTAAGCTCCTATCAAACTTTGTGTACATGTTATTATTTTCCATGGGAATATTTTAAGAATAGCCACAAGTTGAAAAAATTGTTTTTACTGTGTATAAATAAAAAATAAATGAAATACATCCATGTAAATATGAGGATAAGTTTCAAGGAATTCAGAATGCTACTTTCTATGGATATACAATTCCATGAGTGTCGTATTCATTTCAAACCTACAGCACACAAAAGGAGACCATGCAAACCAACTGCTTCAATAATACATTTACCATCTACTTTGTTCCCGAATTAGCACGTGTAACTGAAACGTTGACAGGAAAAAAAAATTGAGTGGCAGCTCGTTCTTACAAACATTATTCCAATCAATAGTGTCCACAGTGCGTGTTAACGCAGTAAAGCCAAACATTTGTTTTACATAGGCCAGGAGTTCACGCCGTGCACGTAACCCTCCTCTGCACTGATATGAAGTATGAAATAAAGCCATCCACATGATACGACAAAACCTGTCTCTGTGCACAAACATACAAAGATGGTGGTACACGTACATCTAAAACATTTTAAAGAATAATCTCTTCTCCAACAAGGAGATAGCTTTAAGACAGAAATTGTAAAACAACTCCTTTAGCAGTCAATACCTAACACAAAACATTCTTATGATCAACTCATTCTTATTTTTGGACATTTTACTGCTAAATACGACATTAACACTTCTTAAGACTTAACCTTTTCATAATGTCTGTGAAACTCCATATGTATCAATGATATCATGACAGGCAGATAACACTGTTAAAACTTAAATATCACATCATTTCCTGGAATAGGATACAGATAGTATGAACCTGAACTTCTGTCCATTAAAGTAGAAAACAAAAAACAAACAAACACACAAGAAAACAATGAAATAAAAACTAGAGAGAGCAAGGTCAATGACGTGGAGTAAATCTTGGAAACCTTCTTCTTGCAGGAAAGGTTGCTCCCCCTGTAGGTATAAGGCATGTCAGCAGTAATTTAGAAGAACAATAAATCAATAGTCCCTTTGGCTTTGAACTGTATATCACTTTCAGAATCAACAGGGTATCTCAACAACTGAACTTAGATTTAAACTGAAGTACAATGCCATATTTTTGTAGCTATACATTCATAGTTTCTAGTTAGGTCTCCTTGCCTTAATACAATCAAATGATAATATTTCAAACTAATATGATGAATTGTTTAATGGATCATAAACCAATGGATCATATGATGAAAGAACCCAACAAAAAACCAATATCACATAATTCACTAAAAGAAATCATGGACATTGATACATTTTAACCATAAATCTGTCTTAAACTGCTTTCACTTGCCTTCCTTACACAATTCTACCAACATTCAAGAGAATGCATAAACTATACAAAACTGCCACATACATGCAGGGCTTAAATTAATCCAAGGCCACCAAGGCCATGGCCGTGGATGCCCTTTTAATTGGCCTCAATGCCCCTCTCATTGGCCTTGGAGATTTTTTGTGCCATTTCCAATTCTTCCTATTTGTGCTGTAATATAGGAATGTGCCCTACAGAAAAGTGGCCATGCCCTAAAAATATTGAAATTTAAGGCCTGTACATGTACATGTAGATTTTCAACTTCTCTGAAACAATAAGTTTTTTTACTATAAGTTTGACACTTCTGTAACTTGTGGACATTAGATTCATACACATATGTAACAACATATTTGTGCCTGCTATGACACAGAGTAGCTGTATTTACAATCGTCAATTTTTTTCACATTCCGGTGTTTCGTTGGAAGTTGCTACCGGCAAACGTGACAAAAAAAAAACGAAATAGGGAATATGGGTTTTTCCAGTAGTGTATGTGGATGTCCACATGTGGATGGGCCTATCATGAAACTGTTATCAATATTTTTTTTGACACACCTGGTACTCTTACCTCAGGTAAATATTATGGTTGCAGAAGAATGCAAGGCAGCACAGTAGGGCATCTATGGCATGTGTTAATTTCACACATTCCACTGATTGTAAATTCAAAGGAGCATTTGATTACAGTTTTGTATGTTGAACATTGAAGACATATCATTAAAGGGCCTTGGAAATAGTTTCCCTGCAATGGAGCTGCGACCGAGGGCTATTGGAGGGCACAGACTTGTCAAAACATATTTGACAGGGGAAGAACTGGCGCTACATCGCCTTGAACTTCACCTCTGTCTGTTTTTATTCAATACCAAGAAGTTGTTTGTCTCCATTACAACGTTTCTTCATTTCCTCTTGCACCTATCTGGTCGGGAGATACGTGCCTGAGAATACTGTACAAAGTACACATTCAAGAATAGTTGTAAATTCATATTTGACTATTGGCAGAAAGAGGTAAAATGTGAATTGTTGAACATGAAGTAAATCCCTCCCATTTACCACCATACATTTCTGCTTTAGGCTAGCAATAAGAACATCTATATCAAATTCCCCACCAAAAAGGCAACTCCATCCATATAGAGAAATTAGATGCTATGTTCATATACAGTGTATTTCTCCTTTCATTTTTCCTATAATCATATCATAAGATTTAATTAAAAGGTTGTGGTCCGTTTGAGCCATCTATTTTTTTTTAATCAATAAATCAATCAATCACTATCCTTTTCATCATTAATGCCAAATACTTAAATATGCTTATTGTAGTCCACAGTTGATTCATTAAACACTTAAACCTTCTACAGAATTCAAGCCAACATGTTGTCAAATATGTGCATTTAATATTAGTATTACACCATGACCCCTTATGTTTTTAACTATTGACCATAAATTGAACCCTGAGCATAGAATGTTAGTTGTTACTCAATACATAAACATTATTTATAATGGTACTATTCAATATCAACCACAGAAAAACATTTTCTTTGTAGAGAACCTCTTATCGTGACTTCCACCAATAAAAGATGTTTATTAAGAAGTAATATTTGCAGGTAGTATTTAATGACTTTTTAATGATGTAATTAGCTCAATGATTCAACAACATATTTCCAAAAATTTCTAATCAAAACACATTAATGTGAATCTCAGGATGTTTCTGACCAAGAGAAGATTGACAGTATAAATTTCTTGATATAGCCTTTTTGTCACTTTTCCCATAATAACTTAGTCTATAAGTATACTGGATATCAACGGTAGACCCTACTATTGTAACTTATTTATAAAAACATGAAATTTGGTGAAATATTACACATAAATATGCCTCTTTTCTATGTGTTTTCTTTCCATAAGGCGTAAACCCGCTTTTTTTTGGGGGAGAGTACTAACCAAATTACCTACAAATTAAATTTATTTCAGAAAATGAATACACTACAAATTTGTTTCCATTGGTTATCCTACAACAGAAATAGTAAACAAAAAGATGAGTTTCTGTGTGGGGTCTTAAGTAAGATTCATGGCGGACATAAGCATTATGATTGGAATGCATAGATGTTCTATGGTATTTAAATTTTATACGAGATTAGCTAAACCTAATGATGCAGACATGAATTACTTAAGACTATCCTCTAATAAACTATTCATCAATGAGAAGCGCCATCCATCATGAGAAATGCAGCTAATGAGGATAATTTCTCTAAAGAGAATAAAGTTCCCAAAGCACAACTCAAAATCGTTTTATGCAGCCACTCTTTCGCTAAATACTATGCAGAGCTTGTAAGATGTCCAATAAAATTCGCAGTAAAAGTCCAGGGTTTTATTTATGAACCCTTTTACTTCTAGGACAATATACCAAATGGGTCCTGTGTGTGTCATTAAAGTGATATAAATGATCCATGCCTCTTCCAAACGCACTTCCTAGTTCTATCCCTCTTGTCACTGGAATACAAAATAGGTCTAAATCACTACAATTTCTCTTTCTCCTCAAACTGACAAGCTTCAGTCACAGCATGACCAGTGAGAGTGTGATGAAAAGAGAGGAAGAATAACCGAGGAAAGATGGATCATACTGTTGGCAAGAGATATTTTTAGCCATACACGTATGATTTTGGTTGTTATATTAGATTAAAACATTGAAAAATTGCATATAATGTAGACATTAATCTTTGTTGTGCTATGAAAGTCATTTTGAACATATCCATGTTTGCATAATTCAAGGTAAAACACAATTAAAGTTGTGTTTGGTCATAATCACTGTTCATAAATGTATATGCTACCAACATAGGCATCGTATCTCACAGACTTGGTACTGAACCTGGCAGGGGTTTTCATGCTCAGAGATGTATAATTAGCTACAGTGAAAAAAAGAAGAAGGAAAACAAAAGGCAAGAATAGAAAAAGGGAAAGGGAGAAGAGGAAACGGATGAGAAAAGAAGCTGTCAGGACCATCTCCCACATCCTTGCACTATACTCAGTATGCTTGTTAAGTCGCATTTCATTTTCCGAGTAAGACTGATGCCCTCCCCACATCATTCTAGTGCCCCTTAAATGGGTGCACTCATGCTATGCCACTGACTGTGTTTTCAAGACCATTCCTCTATCCGCTACGCCAGTACCATCTCTTCTCGTAATATGAACATGGCCACAGAGATGGAACCAATCCTCTATGGAATCCACTTTTCAGGCCGTTTACCCTTCCAGAATAACCCTGTACGGGGGTCTATCCAAATCAACAACCAAAGCTTCAACGCTCCTATCACCACTGCCAAAAACACCACCCTATCTTTCTCTTCACGAACGTCCACCATCTCCTCCACAAAGTCACACGTTTGAAATCTATCCCCTCTCCAAAATCAAACTCACAACCACACCGTCCCCCCCAAAAAAGAAGAGTTATCGACCCCGGAAGATATACTTCCTTCTGGGCTGGATCGAAGAACAGGTTTAAAGAAATAACAAACACAGGGATGGTTTGAATTTAGTCTGGGTGAAATTGAGTATGAAGTCTAAGACCCAAGGGGTTAAGGTGCCCTCTGGTTGGCCGAGGGACATTGCTTGTTGGTTTTGCATTTGTGAATAAAATTGGGAATTTTCTCTGCGACGAGAAAGCGGTGCGCCCTTACAACGTCTTACAGTTGAAGTTCAAGTCTATGCTGTGCTCTTAAAAGTAATATGGAATGCTGATAATGTTGTACAATGATTTTTTTTTTTAAAGTTCTGATTCTTAAAGGGTTTTAAAGTTCCAACATAACATTCTTTGAATAAACTTAAAATTCAAAGATTCAGAAATGATATTAGGAGATTAATGCATATGTATACCAATGGTTCTCATACCAAATTCTTGAATTTAAAAGTCAGAAAAGCTTTTGTTCATATGTTCCTCTAGGATGAATAAATGAATCCATTCAATATATTATAAGCAATGACATTAAAATGGTGATCAAATACAGGTCTAATCTTTATGCATCAATACATTACTTTTCATTTTATTTAGCCTATGACAAAATAATATTGTTGGTCTGCTTTCTATAAACACAAGGCTATCAATTTGTTATCATTGGCATGGTATCATGGTTTACTTTGGTGTACAGTTAGCACACATTCAGCATACATATGTGTATGGTTCTACCAGTAAAAATATAAATATTCCATGTGCATTGTCCTATAAAGAAAGCCTATTAAAAAGCACAGCACTTCAGAATTATCTTCCAGTCATTCAAGCAACACTATTGTATGTACATGTAAATAGGCATACATTATAATACTCTTCATTCAAATGCCTTTCCAAATGTACTTCAAAAGTATAGGCCTACTTGTATTGAACGGTACCAGTATCAAAGAGTTTTATCCAAGAGTTGTTGCTAAACAAGTAAATATATTGCCATGTGTAGAAGGGCGCAAACACAAATGTTGGGTCAAATATTCATTTTTTTTTTAAACATGAATTAGTCACAGCAATCCTTATGAAATGATATGAAGTAGTGGAAAACCTATACTTGTTAACAATTTAGATAATGCATGGACTGAAAAGGTGGTGCAGATGCAATCAAAGAAAGATAAAAACTTTAAAATGTGTATTGCTGTTCAGGCAGACCTGAGGGCATCATTTCACAAAATCTTCATGAATACAAGTTCACCGACATCCCATTGAAATGCGTGCTAATTTTAATACACATGGTTCAATGGGTTGTTGGCGTACTTGTAGTTACGATAGTTTTGTGAAATGCTTCCCTAGTGGCTGTGCATCTGTTAGCACCCTTCTGCTGGGCACAAGATCGATGACATAGACAATGTAGTAAATGCGAATATTAAAAAATGACATGGTCATTGCGACCAGCAAAATTACAAGGAAATTACAATATCTTGCTGAAAGTCAAATACACTGGAATGAACTAACACAGACTCGCACGCATGGGACTACATGTTGCTGGTATTCTGATGACCCATCAAATAGCGTGGATAATATTTGATAACTCAAGGCGTTTTAAAAGTAATCTGCCTAACATCACATTAAAGCTATAATTCTTTTTTTTAATAGGGTAATCAAATCAAGTTTTAATAGACCTATACAATTATTCATTTACAATGTTTTATCTAATTTGAAATACATATTATTCTAATTTATCATTTCTTTTCTTTCTTTACACCTTATAACATTACCTTTAATCATTACTTCATTCTATATAGTCAACGTATGCATAAACCATGTGTTGTTGGCCCACTTAAACATATGCTCAAAGATTTTCATTTATTCACTACATTATATGTTCAAACAGCCATGCTATTGACATCAACATGCACGTATGTTTGACTCCTAAATTGAATTGGTATACATTTCTCCTTCCTTTCGCTAACAAAATAATACTCCCCTCTATCTGGCACGGAGAGGTCAAGTACATGTCAAGGACATTATGAAATTTGAGTATAACAACAAAAACAGCGAGGTTCAAGGGAAAGCGGAGAAGTGGTTGACATGCTGAACATTAATGCTGTATCCACATTTATGTCAAAGATGCTGCCCTGTACAAATTTTTTGCATCTCTTTTTTTACACTTCTTAGTATTTTGCCTGAATTCAGGTACAAATTTACAGTCATATAGTTCATTTCACTAATTGAGCTCATCAAAATAACATTTCATTCAATATTTAACCAAAAAAAGCCTGACGTTGAGAACAATATAGAACATATGACTGATTTAGAGAGGAACACATGATTCATGGATGGAAAATTTTCAAGCTTTCATATACGTATAATGAATCAGTCTTCAAAAGGTATATCATATATTTATTTATACACTTATTAATAAAATAGTAATATCATTCATATTATATCTACCACATCTAGTCAAATCAACTATTTAGTATCCAGACCACTCAACAGAGCAGAGCAATGGATACAATGAGCTACCAGATGATTCATTGAATTTCCACTATTCAAATATCATATATACATCTATTGTAGAACGAGAGTAATCAGCCATCTATTCAGAAGACACCTTTTCTCTCTTTCACTTCCTCTCTCTCTCTCTCTCTCTCTCTCTCTCTCTATCTCAACATTTCTTTCTCTCTCTTTCTCTCTTTCATTCAGTCACCTTCTTCATTTCACTCTTTCCATATCTCTCTATCTCCCTTCCCTTCTTCCTGTCTCTCTCGCAATCTCTCTATCTCCTTGTCCATCTTTCCTTCTCCCTCTTTTTCTTGCTATCTCACTATCTCTCTCTCTCTCTCTCTGTCTCTGTCCACGTCTTTCCTAAGCACTTTCGCCTGTCTGAGGTTACATTACCCGGAGGGATAAATCCAAAAGAAGAAAGACTTCTTGAACCTTGACCAAGAAAGGAGCACATTGAATTGCAAATGAAACCCAAAGAGCAAGAGCCCGTCATCTGACACCCAACATACGTCTGAAATGGGTTGGCAACATACTCCCCAACAAGAATGACAAATAGCATGGCTTGCTCCAGCAGTTCAAATCTAAATACAGAATGCGTTGTTGGAAGAGGCTGGCCATTTTCTGAAGGCTGTGACAATTATTCCTTTTTAACACAGTAGGATTCTTATTTTTTGGTTCATCATGCCTAAACTTACATTTCAGATAAAATATAAGGAGTATGAATCAGCTATATTTAAAGGCAACGGTTAGGTGTAGTTTCATATCTTTCCAACAAAAGTAATTCAAAAATATGCATCAATAATGTAACAAACCTAAGTATTCATCCACAAATAAAGGTATGTTGCATTTCACTACAATTTACCCATTTAGTAAAGTAAATAGTTGCATTAACATTACTACAAATCCACTTACAGATGAGCAGTCTTCACTGCCATATGAATAGACATAAATCCTGTTATAATTGTCATCATTTCGAAGTGGATGCACATCATGTGATTTTTAGCAATTTGCGCCAAAGGGTAATGTACCATGTCCTAACGAATGGTACTTTGGTCTGTTAAGGGTTTAAATAACTTTATGTTGATCACTGCCACAGGAAATGAAAATAATGGAACTACAATGTAAATTTAGCCCCTAAAACACTTCTGCTTTCGAGCAAATTGAATAATCAAAATTTACCAGTGCTCCTGGTAAATTTCAAATATTTCAAATAGCGCCTAAGGCCATTCCATGGTACTTGCGACCATGAAAATCTCAGAATATGCAGTTCTGATATATAATTTCCAAACGGGAATAGCAATTGGTCGATTGTAGTAAAGAAACATTGTTTTAAAGCTAAAGTAATATCAGTCTTGAGAGGGCGCTATACAACATAAAGAGTTTATTATTTACAATTTCATCACTTTAGACTCGATTTCAACCGCAACAACGATCATTGAATATTGTAAAATCGCTTATGCTTCCAATATGTTCATTTGAACCAAATCCATGACCCCATACCAAAACTTTGTAATACCTTTAATGATAAGTCAAATAAAATTCCTCAAAATAATTATTGCTACTAAAGAAAAATTCAAACAAATTTTCTCCTTCTAAAGTGAAAATGTTTGAAAATTCATTAAAATTCTTTATCATGGATGGACATACATGTAGACCATTATTCTTCGTATCTTTTTTTTCTTCCATATTTCATAATGTATTTTCATTTGTACATACATAAGAATGCAGTTCTTCTAAATAATTTGGCTAGAAATTTAAAGAAAAGAAAATGCAGGAACATTTAAAAATTCATATCTCTACAATCCCTGACCCCATATACAACCAGTTCATGTTAAATAGAAGACGTGCACACAGGGACGTTGCTTGGTGATGAACAGCACAAGAATATTTCTGGTCTTGCAATTAAGCAACTCATCAACCCAAATTTGGGGCCCATTTTTCATTAACCCATGACGAACTCACTTTCTAGAAGGGAGAGAAACACCATGCACCGAAGGGCACGAAAGAGGAGGAGAAATGAGTCAACAGCTGGGCATTTCATGCGGGGATCTATGCATGATATACTAGGACAAGATTATCTGAAATTGTAGCACTGAGAGCTCGGTAAATTACACCGAGCATGGGGTAGTTTGCACAATAAATTTCTAATGCGGAGGTCCGTAGACGACAGATGATGGGGAAGGAGGGAGAATGCAGCACGCGTGCAACGAGAGGGATTTAGCGGGAGAGAGATGAGCATAAGCCCAGTAATTTATTACCCGCCATGCAGAGCATGGAGGATACGTAGCCAGTGCTTACGCTCTCCTCTCATTGCTCTGCCTCTCTGCCATGCTACTGCACACTCCTGCATCAATTGATTATGTAGGTCATGTGACTATTATATGGCGAGAGGGACCAATGCCAAGGTCGGGGTGGATCAAGTGGCTGTAGGAGGAGGAGGGAGAAGAGATGAGGAGAAGGGGAGGAAGAGAAAGGGGAGGAAGAGAAAGGGGTGAGAAAAGAGAGAATGATAACAAGAGAGGATGGAAGAGGTGGAAGAAAAAAGAAAGGGAAAGATGAAAGGAAAGAGGGGGAAGAAAAAGAAGAATGAGGAATTGAGGATAAGGAGGAGCAAAAATAAAGAGAACTAGAAGAAGAGGAAGAGGAAGAGGAAAGGGAAGGTGGAGGAAAGGAACTGATTGGGATGGAACCTCAGGGTTTAGGAGAAAAGGCCCATGGAAAGGAAAGAGGAATCCAAAAATATATGGGGAAAGTAAAAAAAATGTTGCCACTCTATTAAAGATGCAAACTACAAAACCAAAGATACAGACACATAAAGTGATGGCATTGTACACTTAGGGGCAGTATTTAAGGTTTCAGAAGGTTCAGAAGGCTCAATCCCAGAGAGAGAGGCAGTGAAAACAATATGAAAAAACAACTTTGGGGGAAATCTTTGAGTTCTAGATACATCTATACAATGGATGCGGAGAAGCAAGGTTGAAGGGTTGCCATTGAGGTACCTCGTCAGATGATACATCTAAATATATATGTGTATCAATGCATTAGATGGTAGCCACAGATGGGTCACACGAAGAGCCTTGAGTGGCTGAACAAGATGGAAAGATGAGGAAGTCAGGAAGGAGGGAGACATCATTAGCGGTGAAGTGCTCGCACAAAACAAGAAAAGAAACGGAGGTCAAGTGAATCTATAGAAAAGAGGTTGGAGAGGGGAAGAGATATGAGAGGATGGTTACATGGAAAAAGGTTTGCTAAGAGGTTCAAGGAGGGGAAGACAGTAGTGAAGCACCACAGGTATCAAGGACACTGGAGGATTCTCATAAGGTCTAGGTGTGAGGAAAGAAGGGTGTTTGGGAACAATCATGGACCTTCCAGAAACCTACAGGATTGGATGAGTGCAAGAGTAGATGGTTGTTGAGTTGAGGTCGCAAAAAGATTAATAAAGTAATTGTGAAAGTTGAGGGTATTTTTGAGAATATTTCAGAAGGAAAGAAACAGAACTTTTTGACAAAGGAAAATATCATGAGAGGCTTAATGAAGTAACGGTACACCATATAAAAATGGGTTAAAACAGAATGGGTTCATACTAACATCATTTGGAGATTATTAAAGCTAATTACTCAAATGTGCTAGCCACTTCTTGTCACATAAATATGTTTCAAATCATTCTTTAAATACACTAAATGATAAAATGGATATGGTATGTAAGATAGTATCAACACCTCACTGCACCTCTATACCACCTAAATTGATTTTTATTTTTGCCATTTTCATTCTCAACCTGCTCTTAAGTTGAAGGGAAGTCCACCCTGATATTAAGGTGGTTTTAATAGAAGCAGAAAGTTTGAGCAAAATCCAATTAAAAATAAGAAAGTTATGAATGTTTAAAGTTGTCATCAGTGAAACACAAATCGGCAACACCGTGACATAATTATTTTGCAAGGTCTTCTCCAATTTGCTCTGTACAGAAAAGTCATAAACTTTCATTTTCTTAGTTATGGATGATGGAAAAGATTTGTTTCATACAGGGGTTGTATAGAAACATATTTGCAATAATTACATTTAGGATGCATGTATGATTGAACATTTTCTTGAGGGAAATAGAAATCTCTGATTTTTTTTTTTTCGGTACAGAGCAAATTGAAGAGAACCTTGCAAGATACATCACAGAGTTGCTGATTCATGTTTGCTTGATCAAAACTTCAAAAATTCATAATTTTCTAATTGAAAACTAGCTTAATATCAGAGTGGACTTCCCCTTTAATGCCTACCTCCACTAGAGGGGATCATTTTAATAGCCCATCAGGTGCAACTTTCCAAGTGTTGGAAATGAATTCATACATTAGCACCTGTGAGGAAGCCCTTCCACCACGAGAGGGCTAGATGAGTAGGACTGAAGGGGAAATGGGTGATCTATTACACCTATACGACCCATCTCATGGCCCTGTCTCAATGTCAAGGTTACCGGAGAAAGGATGAAAGATGGACGGGAAGGAAAGAGGGGATAAGAGGAGGAAGACAGGAGCGGACACTGACAGTGATGAGGCCATCAGGTTACTCAATGACACCCAATAAAAGACCAAGAGTGATCTAATCCTGTCCCTAAGGCATTTCTTGATCCTGAACTCTTAACCAACATCCAGGGTAGATACCTATCTCTGTGATATTCACTAGATTTCCAGGAAAACAAGTTTCATTTTCTCAAAAGATACAAAAGGTGAGTGGCTATGAATGAACCAATTGGCTCACACCAGGGAGATCTCCTGCTTACACCTTCTACTTTCTAAAATTGGGAATTATAAGAAACGTTTAGTACAGAAATACCAATAAATATTTTAATGATTATTAAAGGAAGATAAAGTTTCAAGCTGCACCCAGTAAAACAATATATCAGTTGGACTTCCAATTCAAGAAGAAATCCTGCCTTGATACTTCTCACCAAGGTCTCAATGACTCTTGGGGATAGGTTTACTGCAAATTCTATTCAAGTTCAGAGGGGACCTTCGAAGGAGCACTCCAGATTCAATTATAGTGACCTAGTTAATTTTCAAGGAAAACGAAGAGCAAGCAGAGCTATATCATTAATGTTCTCTCCTCTTCTCCCAGCTCGGTTGAAAGCTCTGGATAACGTGAGCAAGAGCAGGGATCGTTTACCGATGGTGTTGATATGAATTGGAAATGTGGAATCGGGTAATCATTAGCTGCAATCCATGCGGTGTCAGGGGCAGGTAGAGTTTCCCTGAACTTCAGCCGATAAGTGGCTTGAGGATGGGGTCAGAGAGGGTGAAGAACAGCCCCAGGGGCCGCAGTGGTGGAAGGGACATTATAAAAGAGTCTTTGGTCATAATCGGTCAAGAAATGCCAAAAGCTAACACCAGAGTCATTTGGGAGTAATGCCAAGTTCAACTTTTCACAATGGGGGGATTAACTTCGGGATTATCCCCAGAATAGCTGCTTTAAACTTAAGGTGAATGCTGTAAATAAGTTACACCTGGTAATTGTTACAATGACAGTTCTATAGTTCCTCTCTGTTCTATAAATACAATCACATCACATCTACTAGTTAAAATCCTTAATATATTTTTTTATTTTCTATTTTTCTAACTTTTGAGTGTTCAACTTCAAGAGCCAACTTACACAAAGAAGTTGATAGGCATACACTATTATCCACATAAATTTAACAGCTGGAAAATCTGTACCATGTTGAACTTGAAGCTGCCATTCTTGGGATGATTGTCCTCCAGAAAAATGTACAAATTGACAAATAAGTTTTAACGATTCAAACCTAGTCACTGAACAACAACAGCATGAGAGGAACATGACAAGGAGTACCACAGGCAATAGATGACTAATACTGAAAATCCTACATTCTACAATCAAATAAATCAATTTCAAAGGCCTTTTCACTCTTTCCCATCCCTCTCTCCCCTCTCTCTCTATTCCATTCCCTTTCCATCTCCCTGTCTCCTTTGTGTTCTTACTATTCAGACTCAAAGTCCATAGAGAGACTGCCACAAGCCAAGAAGTTTTCAACATCAAAATCCTTTTATTCAAATGAATTATGATCATAGTACTCACGAGCACTTTATTTCTTCCTCTCTTTCTCATTTGTTTGGTTTGGATTCTCATTGCATTCAACGCAGTATACCCCACGGTTTAAACCCCAACCATTGATAGCTCTTTGTCATCTCTAAACCGTCTACTTCCTGTACCAATATCGCTCAGGTGGGGTGCACAAAGATCGTATTTATCGCAACCGAAATATTTGAATTATTTGCCTTGATTGGGTCTATGTACAGCGTAAGCCCCATTGCTCTAGGGGTTGCAGATTGTGTACAAGAGCTTGTTACACAATGCCAGGTATTGAAAGAAAAATGAAATACTGGAAAGAAGAGAAGAAAGCATTTTTTTTCTTTCTATTTTGCCCTATGTAAATTTGATTCTGCAATTTAGATTGAATAGAAACACATATCTCCAACAGGCAAAGGAAAGCCAAATATCTAGAGCCCTAATGAAAACTTGCGAGTACTTTTCTATGACAAAACACGTTGGGAATAACATGCTTTGCCTTGCTTTTTATAGTTCAGAATTTGCTGGTTGTCCAAAGTATATAGTCATATTCTGGTAGACGAAGCAATCACTCCAAGCTTAAAGATGTATCATGGAGACAACGGACAATGAGACTCATTATACAGTTCCAACTTGTCATTTACTTAATAGACATGAATGACTTATTATCTTAAATCACTGTCTTTGTTTATTGAAAATATTGTACTTAGCTCAGATAACCTGAATTTTTACTTTGTAAATGTACTAACTATAATTATGTTGTTATCATTTGCAAAGAAATGTGAAGGAAATAAACCATTTTTTTTTAATGAATCCAATGTTCTAGAGTGATCCCCCGTCTAACCCCCCTTGTATATTCTTCTCCATCTGGAGGAGAACAGAGATGAAGCTGGTTAGCTGGGTAGAAAATATTGTCAGCTCCGTCCCCCTCCAGGCTGCATCAAAAGAGGGTGGCAGATATTAAAAAACGTTACCTAGCGACTGATGCCATTAAACCTCCTTTCACCGCGGTGCTACTCACCGTATTATCCTCAATACCCAGATCCATGGCTGTGATTTCTTGCCCCTGAGGGTTCGTCATGTCAGTGACCCCCCTCTCCTCCTTTCTTTCTCCATCTCTTGTAAAGTGAAAGCTGTGATAAAAGCCTCTTTACCCTGGGCTTGTGTTGTACAAGATGTGAGGGACGTAGTCTTCCACAACAGTCTCTACGGCGTATTCGTAACACACAGCGTTTAGGTCGATGCTGAAGGAGTGCCTTCAAAGAGTCAGGTGGTTGCTGCGCCATTGTCCCGAGTCTATATCACAGAGGTTCCAATCTAAAGAGTTAGCTGACTTGCACACTGCAGGGACAGTGCCCACTTTTGGTGTGGGAGTTGGAGCATGGGGTTTGAACTGGTGAACTACAAGGAAATGTGGGAAGCAAAATGGCTACCTCTTTATATAATCACCTGCTTAAGCTGAAGCGCACAGGCCACAATTGCCGGCTAGAATTGGGTTAAGTAAGCCTCATCTGGGAGCATTTGGCTCTGCGACGATGGAGGAGAGAGAAAAAGAATGGGAGAACTGCTTGCCAGTTGGAGATTTCTCTGTCTTTCTTTCTTCACTTTCCCTCATTCTTTCCCCATCTTTCTCCCATCTCTCTTCATCTATCTCCATTACTTCCCATCTTTCTCTATTTTTATCACTCTCAATCCTTCTCTGCCATTCCATTTCTCTTAATTC